>JAEQML010081940.1:0-11010 GCA_016904865.1 Pissodes strobi
GAATCGGTTTTATCATCCATAGAAGACTCATACCTGATATAATGGAATTCAGGGTTATAAGCCCAAGAGTATTTGATTTTAGGGCTGAAATCTAGATACAGCCTGAAAGTCATACAGGCATATGCACCTACATCAACATCCGATGAAGAAGAATTGGAATTTTTCTACGACAATATTGATAACGCTCTGCAAGATAAAAAGGATATAGTACACGATGTGTCAGTTCTCAATAAGTTTTCAATCGGTAGTGATCACCGAATGATAACAACAAAAGTGGTCATAAATACAAAAAAAAGAAGGAAACTAATAACTAAACTCAAAACAAAAAGATGGTGCCCCCCCACGACAACGAAAACATAAAACTATTCCAGATCGAAATTAACAAAAACTTGGACAACACACTACATGCTGGTGAGAGAAGTGTAGGTATCGAACAGCTGAGCACATCAATAATAGAAGCAATAAAGGAGGCAGAGAAAAAACATTGTCCCAAAGACATGAAAACAGAAGGAGACTTAAACATAAACACCAAAGGACTCATGCGAGAAAGAAGGGAACTAAAGAACAAATACGGAGAATTCTAACAGTCTTTAAAGACAATTAAACAAAGACAAATCTATTAGAACCGACATAAGAAACTTCAATACCGAAATGGTCACAAAGGTGATAGAAAATAATGAGAACTTAGAAGTACTAAGGCAAAAGCTTTGTCAAGGAAAAGCAATCATATCAAGTATAGGAGACAAACAAGGAAGGATTACAGCTAACAAAGAAAAAATCCTCAAGATAGTAGAAAACTTCTATGTGGAACTATACAGAAAACATAACAAAAATATAGATAAAGAACAAAAACTCCCCAAAGTTCTAAATCAGGGCTCTGAAGACGCTCTATATGAAATAAGAAAAGCACTCTCTGAAATGAAGCGTAACAAATCTCCGAGGCAGGATGAGCTAGTGATTGATGTTATAAAGATGAGTCGAGAAAACCTATTATGTGCACTGGGACTCCTGTTCAACGAATGTTTGTCAGAAGGCATAACACTAGCGAAGCGGAATAACGCAAGCATAATTCTTTTGCACAAGAAAGGCGATATTACAGACCCTGAAAACTACAGACCGATTAGCTTATTATCTCATATATATATAAACTCTTTACAAAGATTATTACAAACAGGCTGGCCTCCAAATTAGATATATACCAACCACGGGAGCAAGCTTGGTTTCGATCAGGTTATAGCACAAATGACCATCTTCAAACTCTCAAAAGCCTAATACAGAAGACAGTTGAATATATCAAAGCGTTGGGTTTGATGTTCGTGGACTATGAGAAAGCCTGCGACATCATCAACCAACAGAAAATGTTGGAATCGTTAGCTGAATGTCGAATAAATCATCGCTACACCACAATAATTAAGAATCTATATATGAGAACCCCACTGTCTGTGTACGGCTTCACGAAGATACGAACAACTTCCGAGTAGAAAGAGATGTTTGCCAAGGCGACACCATTTCTCCGAAATTATTCAACAACTTGCTCCAGTATATGTGCAAGCAAATAGACTGGGAACAGCTAGGCCTGCACATAAACGGTGAAAACCTGTTCCTCTTAAGATTTGCTGATGACATAGTCCTAATATTCGACTGCATTAATAAAGCCCAAAAAAATGGTACAGAGGCTGAACACGGCATCTCAAAAGATGGGACTGAAAATGAACATAACAAAAACCCAAGTAATGACAAACCTAGTAATTGGTGGCGGTATATATATTGACCAAAAACCAAATCGAAGAAACAGCTTGTTACAAGTACTTGGGTCACGAAATACGAATTATCCGCGATAATCAGACCTGTGAGCTAGCCAGACGAATAGGGTTGACGTGGACAACCTTTGGCCGGCTAAGCAACATTTTTAAATCGGCACTTCCAATATAATATATAATATATTGGAAGTGCCGATTTAAAAATGTTGCTTAGCCGGCCAAAGGTTGTCCACGTCAACCCTATATCTGCAAAGAAAGGTTTTCAATCAGTGTGTGCTGCCCGTTCTGACGTATGGTGCTGAAACCCTAACACTCATTAAGAAAACGGCAAATAAGATAAGAGTTGCACAACGTCCAAAGGAAAGATCAATGTTGGGGTTATCATTGACAGACAAAGTGACAAACGTGGAAATACGCAGAAGAACAAATCCAACAGATGCCATAGAAAGAATAACAACTCTTAAGTGGAACTGGGTGGGACACATTGCTAGGATCAATGATAACCGATGGACCAAGAAGATAGTGGAATGGAGGCCGCGACAAGACGAATTTAGGAATAGAGGTCGTCCACCGACTAGGTGGCATGATGATCTGAAACGTATCCACATCAACTGGATGCAAGTTGCTCAGGACAGGAAGCTATGGAAACAATCCAGGGAGGCCTATGTCCAGCAGTGGACTCTGGAGGCTGGTTGATGATGATGATAATGAAAACATTTAGTAGGCCTCAAACCTAATTGAGTATAGTATCGCATTTAAAATAATTATAAGATTCTTTAAAATAAGTCTCGCCCAAATTATAAGATCATTAACCCTTAATCTTAAATTCTAAATCATCAATACTTCAAAACTAAAATCTGAATTTGTAATGTCCTGACTGAGTAACTGACAATCACAGAACGCCCTAAATAAAGATTAAAACAATTCTAAATTAATCTCAAGGTAGCGATAATATCACTGGACAAATAAACTGTTTACGAAATATATTAAATCAAATAAACTAATTCGTAAGGAAAAAAATATGGTAAGTGAAGATCTACAGGGGAAAATCGAAGTGAGCTCAATTCGGTAACCTGCTTATGTACAAAAACCTGAAGTGGTAGTTATGTAAGACAGTCTACTGCCATAAGGCTTACAGCAAATTACAGTTAGTGCGTAGCTTTTAAGTGAGTATGCACAATACAGAAATTAAATTAGATACTTAATTACAATAATATTAGCTGGGCATTTGCTAACCCAGATAATATCAGATACGGTAATGAATAAAGCAAGTCTTAATAAAAGAAATAACAATAAGATACAGTAATAGGTACGATACAAGGTAATAAACGACTCTTAAAGGCATTTAATGATAAGTTTGATAATAATATATTATGATATAAGTGTATAAGGGGGCCTTTAAAGCACGCGCGATATATTTCAAAACACGACGCGCAGCGAAGTGTTTTGTAAGTCGCAAGGGCTTTAAAGGCCTCTTATGCACGTATATCATACGATATTTTCTAATTACGAATGCATCATAATCTCAAAAATGTTTTAAATATTAAACTTAAGGGATATATTGACGAATATATTAATCTGTCACATTTGACATGATCAAATGTTTCTATAGCAACCTTTAAAAAAGTAGGCGCATCATAAACATCAGTTTAAGCACGCTGCAGCGTACGATAATCGTTGATTGTGATGCATGCGTAATAAAAAAGAAATTAAGGTAAGTAAAATTATATGACCTACAGTAGCATTTAGGTAGTTGAACGTAGTACACAAGAAGTAAATCAGATAATTACTAATTAAGATATTCTCAGATACGGCAGTGAAGAAAGTCTGTATTTATTAATCAAATAAGGATAAGAAGCGGTAATAAGAACAATAAAAGATAGTAATCGAACAAAGTTTATTTAACGATGAATTCGATAAAAAAAGAAGATAGGTATATATAGAGCCTTCTCGTATGTTTTTTTTCACCTGGTCACACCACACTGAAATTACCAGCAGTGGTTGGTGGCTATTTTCCAACCTACACGGCTAATTCGCTGGCCCAGTTAAGGCTTTTTACTGCTTCCTGTAAAGATGCACGTCACACCATGCGATCAGCATCACTTCGACAAAAAGGTTTTGAACGAGCAGGAAAGAAACTTGAAAAACTGCCTAGATTAGGGAAATACCATGCGGAGTATGAAGGTGCAGCCCCAAGGGAGGACCCTAGTTAAATTATAAATAATTTTAACTATCTAATATAGATACACAAAAATAAATCATACATTTTTAAAAGGGTAACCTCACTTTACATAGAGAACATTTACGGAACGATATTGCCGATAATACGATAAAATATTAATGGCTGTGTGCTTGCTAATTTAACTTATGATAATTTGATGGTCAAAGATTACAACGATAAAATTAGAACTTTTTCTCTTTCTCTCCTTACGCATTCATCGCGCAGACCAGAAGACCATGTCAATTGCCACAAAAAATACCTTCGACATCTGTCAAGAGATCGTTTGAAAAGAACGTACGGCTACGAGCACTTCGGAACTGTATTCGTCGGCACCGGTTGGGTGCGCTCAGATATTTCAAAGTGTAAAATAGTTAATGTTTTAAATTTTTAGATATAAATTCTAAGTTCAGAATAGATATGTTAAGTTCTAATGTAAGGTCAAGATAATATTTCTGGGTTTGGAAGCATTCGCAACTCTACAAGTCTCGGCGGACTGCAACAAATTACTCAGTGAATCACTTCCAGATAGACCAATGAATCCTAAAGATGTGGAGAGTATTTCTTTCAAATACAGTAAAATGGGCGTAAAGCTCAAATTGTAGGTACGATGGATATTCATCCACATCAATGAATCCTAGCTCTCGCTAGATATATGGCGCTTGTATATCATGTCCTATGCCGTAACCGCGAAGGTAGCAAGGCGCCCTTCCTGCTGAAATTCGGGCAGTGATCAGATAAAAAGAAAATAAATTTTGGTATAAAGCTCAACTTTATCAAGAACTTACAGAGGATGGCGCAGATCGTCACTTAAATTATTGTTAAAACGTGTTGAATTTAATTGCAACACAACGAAACTTTGAGTATCAATACATTCTAATGACAACGCATACCCAATGGCTCTACCCACATCATCAATGCTTTGTAGATGCATATTCCCAGCGTCCTCAAAAAATTTGCCTTTTGACTGTGATTATAGATTAGGCCGTTCTTTATGGATATAATTCTTAACGAACAGAACGACGAATACTACGAATGGGTTTCTAGAGGTTGCATCTACATCTCATTTGTTTCTCCGTCAAATAATTTCCTCTAGTTGTATATTAGGGTGACACAAAATCGTTAATTCAAACCAAAATTTTTAGCCTAGCCGTCCCTGTGCAATGCTGGAGCGTGCGATGTTCTGACGAGCCAGACGTCAACTTGAACTGAAAATCCTATTGCCAATATCCTCTCCTTGACTGACAAAGTTTAAAAAGCACCCTTTCCGTTCGTCATCGTAAAGTCCTGAAGATTGAAAATTCTCGATGTATAAGCAATTTCTGTTCGTTGTTTACAGACTGAGTAAAAGGATTTGTCGGGAAATCTTATGTTTTATTGAAATATAAACGGAACAAAGAACCACTGAAAAAGTGTATGGAAGGAATCCAAGTTACTTATAAATCGGCACAGAGATGTAATGGTTTGCCATTTATTGCGCGGAAACGTGGCTGTATCGATTTTATTGAGTGTTTTCCATTCGTTTTATCCTCCACTACTTCTTGACCTGAAAGGGAAGCTGCAAATTTATAACAATAAATTGTATATAATTTGCATTTTATTATTGAATGTGGAAAGTTCATTAAACTTGATAAAGTAGTACAACGGAAAGTTATGATGTTTGTAACAAATCAAAAGTATAAAAAAATCTGTTTTCGAGGTATTTAACTATAAATTTAAAGAACAATGAGCACAATCTGTCACTTTAAGATAAGTTCTAAGTTCGTTATTCTTTTAAGTCTATTTAAAAAATAAGTTTTTCTACTTGCGTGCGGAAAAGTTCACTTTTCCGCACTCAATTTAGTTTAGAAAGTGCCACTTTTCCGCACTACTTTTCCACACTAGTTCGGAAAAGTAAAAATATCAAAAAAAGTATACAAATTTGTCACACAGTAACTTCTATATTGATAATACCAAATTTAGGGGAACGCGTCATGTTCGTTATAACAAAGCGGAAAACTAATTATAATTATTAAAGGATTATTATACAAAAGAAATATACCTACAAATTTGGGACACCCAGTATCATAAATATCAATAACTGCTATTAATAATAACACAACAATTAGTAGGCCACGTCAGTGTCAGTTATAACAATTAGCGTATATGTCAAATTTTGCCTTTATCGCCCTGCCAACTAACTGTCAACAATTCGAATAAATTAAAAACGTCAACTTAAAGCAAGACGCGTTTATGATTTTGTGATCCAAAAAAACTAATAGCATCAGCGATCAACCTACAGAATGCATCAAATTGCCAATTTACTATTAATATTAATCATAAGTAGTAGAATAGATTGTAGTTTCTCTTTATGCTTTAATAAAAATTTATAAAACTTCAATATGTTGTTTCTTTATTTTTACATGTTCTTTCCGCACGCAAGTAGAAAAAATATCGTTCCTAACTCGTGCGGAAAGTGTCTTTTCCTCACTTGATTGCTTGGCCGAACTCCGCTACGCGTCGTTCGGCCAACTGCAATCGCGTGCGGAAAAGTGGCACTTTCCGCACTAGTTAGGAAATATACTATTGTTCAATTTTATACCTTACTATTAGTTTAGGTTTAGTTTCTGTCCAGGACAAAAATTTAATTATTTGTACATAGAAACTACTTAATATTATATTCCAAATATGCCAGAACATTTGAAGCAAAATACTTCTGTTCGTTGTTATCTCCCTTACAGCTCTTTAACCTGATGTGTCATTTGACTCCCATTGCCCTTGACACTTTTTGAGATAAATTCCATGATTGCTTGTGAATTAAAATAACCCATTGAAAACCACTGAGTCGTCCTTTTCGTTTCGAAAAAATCTCAGAAAAAAAAATTAATTATGGATGACATTAGAATCCTTACACTTGGCGTTTTAAAGTGTGTTTCAATTATATAATCTGCATTTATAATTTCAAATTGTAATTTCTACAATATAACAATTTTGTTTTTCCATTTTGGGCAGCTATTTGTTACGTTACATTCCATTGTAATGAACGCCGATTTACCCTATTCACTTACTTACTGTATATTCGGCTTTTTTTTCACCACCTGTTTATTATCTGTAACCGGGTTCGCAGTACCAGTGTGTTGACACCCTATTTTGTCGAAAATAATTTACCTAGACACTCTGGCAACCACCCATATTCCTCCACCTAGTTGAAACAATTTCATGCCTCTTACCAGCACCACAAACAATATAGTATTTGTGCCAGCACTTAATTCTATTCTCAGATATATTTAATATAATTAAATGAATGTAAACCACATCAGTTTCGTTTTAAAAATAATAAAAACAATATTTGAAGTTGCAATTTTTTTAAGGGAGCACACAATTGAAAGCGAGCAATTTCTTATTTAATAGTGGCTAAATCTATTCACTTATTTTCTTATATGACCTCGTATCTACAGGTCGCCAGACAATCAGTCTTTGCACCGTAAAAGAAAATTTCACTGGTATTATTATTTAGTCGCTGTGATTTTTTTTACCGTGTATCAAGTTTCCTAGAGTATTATATTTTATCTGAGAGCATGATAAGTAAAACTAGCCAGTCAAGCAATTATGGATTAATAAAAGAAATTCAATTAGCAATATTACTCTGCATTCCAACACTTCCTAAGGATAAATTATTTCGTAGCTTACGGCCAAAATAAATTCTACAATTTCTACTTAAATAAAATACATGATGATTATAGCTTTGGTTGGCTTTAACGGGATAATCATAATAATCATAATTATTATACTCGATCAATTTTTTCTAATGCAGAAAATTTACAGTATGCCATTAGCACTGATTAGTTTAATGGAATAAACACTAGATTATCGAGTAAATACAACAAACAATGATCTCAAATATACAAGTACCCTTATGCATTATGATCTTAAAATTACACTTACTGTCTATGATTTTAACGTTATACCGGAACCTGCTTCTGTAGCCTTAATTGCTTCTGTTAACCACCTGTTTCTTTGTTGACTGACGAAAATTTCATCCAGCGTTTCTTTACGTTAATTTTCGAACCGACGACCTGAATTTGCTTAATTACTTAGTTAACTTCCACAAGCCTCTAAACTGTGAGACGCTAATTTCGGTTTGGTCAAAACTAAGACCTTAGTACAGCCTTGAAAATTAAGGTTAATTTTTTAAAAATTTCTAGCCTCTTTTGAGTATTATGACCGACTGCAAGTGAATATTCTATTAAAATTACACGGGCCTTTACTTGGGCATTACGAACTTCTGCAAGTGAAGTTTCTGCTCAGACTTATAAACCGAGCGCTTACTTGGGCATTACGACCTACTGCAAATGAATATTCAGTTAAGACTAACTTTTCTCCTATCATTTCGCGTTTTTATAGCAGCTTTTCGACGCGTTTGTTCCCAGAAAAATCCGGAATCTGTAAACCTGCAAGAAAATACGTGTGAGGTGACGCAAAATGCCCCAATTTTCGACGAAAACAACTATTCGAGTTTTAACTAGTTTTTACATTCCAATCCCCTAAGTCTTCGAAATTTTCCATGCCAAGCTTGGGTTCGTTACGGAAATTAGCTCACACATGTGGTTTAAAGTCCAAGCGGTATTTGAACCTTATGTCATGACTTTTTTGTCTTTCGTTTCAATTGGCTGGGATTAGATTCAGAAACGCCTCTGGCAAATGGCATTCTTTTTACAACAAGATTTGGAGGACCTGCGTAAGAATGTTTGACCGCAGATGATCTTCTTTTTAGTTAGTTCATCTCGTTTCGCGTTATACTGCAGTCAAAAAACAAAAGTATAAGTCAACTCCGATTTAAATTGGTTCTCGAATCTTGTGAAGTTATACACCATGCCGCTTATTGAAATATATTCCAATGGTAAAAGTGATTTTATTTTTAACCAAGCGGTGTTAGTTGCTTTTCGTATATTTTTATTTGGCAAAAATGATTAACCCTTCTTCGCGATTCTGTCATTACTTCGTGAGAGTTAAACTTCAATTCGTTTTTAATTCGTGTTAATAAAATAAACTTAATACTTTATTTGAACGTTTTTTCCCTGGGTTTAATTCGAGACTTCATTTAATTTTTCGGAACAATTAAAATTACATTTTTTTAAAACAATTATTGCATCAAATTTAACTAGATCAGGGTGCTGGCCCTTGGTTCGTCACACCATGCAGTACGATAAAAATTTAAATGATTTTGCTAAACCCGACAACGTAATCGTAAAAAATTATTTAGCACAGCCTGCAATAGTATAGACCCTTTTTACTATACTAAAAGGAGTAGTAGGAACAGTAAGAAAACTAGGGGAAGACAGGGAGATTATTCAGATTTAAATAATTTCTATTAAAAAAAAAATATCAGAACCAAGAACTTAGTAATCAGGGTAAGAATGGAAGAAAGTTACCTAAATGGCGACATATCAAAACAATTTACAACAAATAGGGTTTTCCATAAGCAGTCTTACAATAGATATGTTGCAACTAGAAAATTGTTGGCAAAAAGTGAAACCACATATAAAAGTCAAGATTCAACGGAAAACGAAGACTCAGAAAATAAGGAATATGACTGTATGCAGGAAGATTGTATAGTAAAAATCTAATGCTTATTTAGTAGTTTTTTGCTGACCAGCATTGAGTTATCTGGTTTATTTTTTAAGTTATAATTTAAGTAAATAAACATACACAAGGTACCAATTCCAATTTTTCAGAATGCCATTTATGCTAAATTTTATTTTCAAGATACAAATTATTATATTATTTTTGTATTTTTTTTGTTCAAAATAATATTTTTTAGAAAGTTCTTCATTTAATATTTATTATTTTCCATTTCAGTTCAATCGTAAATCCCAACAAATATTAGTTAGTTACCTGCATAAATTATAAATTTATTAAAAAAACAAAGTTTTTTCAGAAATTACGCTACGGAAAAAAACTGCTCAGGTGTATATCGTACTCTTGAGTAAGTGAAAAAATCTGAATGACCAAAAACGATATCATCGGTTGCCGAAACCATCTTAAAATTTCGGAAGTTATGGCCACACTTTGCACTTAAACAAGAGTTTTGAGCAATAAGTGCCGTACTAAAAGACGTTTGCATTTCCATTTCATCACATACTGATTCTTCGCAAATTGTAGGTCGTAGTAGAATAAGAAAATCCAGAATTAAAACTCACAATAACCTGATAAGAAAATCTGGTGACAAGGTTTCTGAAGTTGAGACAATATATCTTGACGGACACAGAGTGACCGAAGAAAGAAATAGGAGATAAGTATTATCAAAAACCAGTTATTGAATAAGTTTATGAACTAGAATCGAGATGGATATGTTAATCCAACATATGGGATTGCCAAAACAATTAAAGCGTCAATAATAGGTTTGTTACAAAAAATATTAATTCAAATCACACTGGTTGTTAGCAAACCGTGGTAAATATCGGTTTTAAAAAGGGAGTATTTCAAGGCTTAGAATCGGATCTAAGAAATCCATTGCAGTGGATGATTCGTTTATTGCACACTAGGTCCCGGCGAGGTTTTCGCAGCGGTAGTTCGTATACCGTTTTTCCTTATAATTTGCCACCCCCTTAGATACCATATTTAAATAGACCCAGAAAAAATGTTGAAATAAAAGTTTCAGGATTTTTCTTGAAAATCTTAAACAATCTAAGCAAAAAAACAAATGACTATCGAAAAACAAGAAAACCTTGAATTTTATTTTTTTTAAGGGAATGATCTATATAATTAATATAGTGTTACAGTTTTAAGATCTCCTTAGCCTCCGCTTTTCAAAAATATATAGTTTGCCTATGTTTGGGCTAGCCGCTTTTCAGTTATTTCACTTTAAATAACTTAGTCTAGCTCATAGGCATTTTAGTTATATGTCTATGGCCTAGTTAGCCGCGCCTCTTGCAATTCGGGCAAATAATGCCATAAAATTTTGCTCGAGTTAGCCTGAAATAATTTTTGAATCTGTTATCGTCCAGCTTGTTAGAAAGCCCTTATCTATAATATAGGGCTTTCTATAGGGCG
>JAEQML010081941.1:0-11010 GCA_016904865.1 Pissodes strobi
AATTATATATATATATATATAAGTAAAGGTTTAAGATTTAGTGCCAACATAAAATATATTGGAAAAGAATATGGCTTATGCACTAATTTCATTGTCCAAATGATTTTCGTGGAAGATTTAATTTACTACGTTTTGATGAGGATCGAATTCGATTTAAATCCGAATCGAACGCATGAAAAATGAGTTGGGTCGATTCGATTCAGAAATAGAAACTGATAGGTGCGTGAAAAAATACATGTTTTATATTAATGGCAAACTCAATATCAAAAATCAAAAATTCAGATGGTACTTATATCTATTTCAATTCGAATTCAAAACTGCAATGAAAATTCCGAAGAAAACATTCAAATCGAATTCAGTTCTCATGAATGCTTTAAAAATAGGATTAAACTTCAGTAAATTTTTTTAATGAACCAATTTTATTAAAATTACCGCAAGATGGCACACAATTTGTTTAAATTTATTTTTTTATTTTCCCGTTTTAAACATAATTGGATATACACTTATTTGCAAATAATGATTAAAGACATATTATTTAGTAATAACTTACATGGAAGGGGGAAGGCACGTTTCGAACTATTGCCACAAAATTTCAGTTATGTATGCCTTAAATTGGCAACACGTCTACAAAAATCCCCGTCGGTCGGCATAAAACATACAAAAATATTTAAAACGTAGAAAAACACTTATAAGGGAGGTAATCAACCAACACCTATACAACAGAGCTCGCGTTATACAATATCGGATGTGATCTATACGAAATCGTGTTTCCGCGTAATAGAGTAGCAATAAAGTGTAGTTTTATTTTAGGAATTTTAGCACTGATCATTGCCCAAATAAGGGATTCAATAAACGATTCGATTGATTACTTACTGCAATTGTCTAGAACATAGAAAATTACAGATACAATTGAACATTTTTGATTAAACTAGTTTGGGTTAGTGATGGGCCGTAATGTTTGCAATATTGCAATGTATGGTAAATTGGTTTTTTTTATTGGTTCCTCCGAAATTTTAATTTTTGATAAAAGTTGACATCAGGAAACATGCATTCTGTAACTGCCAAATTTTAGTTTTGGTACGTATGTAAGGAGTGCAAAAATTATCAGATTTTCGAAAATTTAATTACATACTTGATTTAATGCTTCGATTCACACCATTAAAATACATGGAAAAAATATTTCATTGACGGTGTAGTTTTGGTTTAAACATTTTAAAAAACAAAAATCGATACATTAACAAAACCATCTTTATTAAGCTATTCTTAAGCTCTTCAATTTATTTTGCACGGTCGAATTTTGATAGTTTTTGCACTCCCTGTGTTATGCATCGACCTCGGAATTCGACCTTAAAAAATGCCTCATCTACGAAAATATGAGGTTTCTGGGCCAATGATTGCTCTGATAAGGCAAAATATTTCGTTTTGTAAACATTTTCATTTGGGTCAGTCTCTAACTTTCCCCACCAACGTATAACGTATAGTGCATAATTTCCAAGTTTTAATAACAAACTTTCCATATTTAGTGGCAACCTCAGGAACATCTCTAAAAATATATAAAGAAACATAATAACTACGAAACTTTATTTAAACAAGATATTGTAACTGTGCACAAGATAGAAACAAACGAATCATCTCGGTAGACACAAATAAAATCATGTGTACAGTTCACAAGTGGTAGAAATGAAAAAGTGCTAGAGTTTTCACCTCAAAAATGCAAATATAAGAAACGTTTCAAAACGTCTAGATGGTTAAGTGCCCCTTACTAATGTGCACTCTACACATTCTCCATAAGGATGTCACACAATAAAACCCGATCAAGAACTTATTACCCATAATACGTATATTATACCTACAGAGGCCAATAAGTATATTCCAAATATTGCCATCGGCTATAAATTGAATCACCTAACAATGACAATATTCGGCACCCGTGGATGTATTACGGCATTCCACTAAAACCCCTGCCCCACTGGCCCGCACATCCTGGTATTATAGAACAAAGGCTTTTAATACAGGACAGTTAGCATTTTATTGGAAACAAAATAACATAAAGTACCGTGTCGACATACCGATTTTCTACAAATTTCACATTCTAACCGAAATAACTTCAATATTTTTGGTTTTATGAGAATACTAACAGAAATAAATTTCAAGCAGCTCTTCAATAACACCTCTTTGACAATTCCATCTTTGTTAGTTTTGATGATACTCTTACAAATTTTTCAGCTAACAAATTTGATCTAGAGAACATAACATTTATATGTATATAATGTTATTGAATAATGGCTTTAGTATAGTCTAAATCGATGGTCTTTATGGCTATATGTATAAAAAAATAAGATTTCCATACATCACCCTAGTCGAACAGCCATATTAGCCCCGCCTTCTTGGATTTTGAATATCTAGATAGAAATAGTATATTATTTTATATGGAGGAAAAGTAACTTTTCCTCCAAATAAAATATGCTGTTTTTTCTTCAAATGTCGACAAATTAATGCAAAAACATCTCTTTTTAATAGTAATAATATCTAATTATTATTAAAGATAAATGGGTTCGCAAGGCGGCTTAGGCCACGGTCGTAGGTGGCCTTGCTTAGACCGGTGTCGATGAATTTAACATAAAGCTGTCAGTGGACACTGTCAACAATAATTATTTTTTTAAGATGGCGTCTCCGATTGCGTTTTAATTCCGTATTGATAAGCAGTTATTGAGTAAGTTCGATTAAATAATAACCAATTTGTTCCTAAATTAGTGATTTTTAGAAATGCAGTCACAAATTGAGTGATAAATACAAATTGTAGTTTAATAAATCTTGAGTTGTTGACGCTTATTTTGTTGTCTGTTTGTATTGTATCTATGTTGCTATGACAACACTTTTACCTCCGCCGGCGGAAAAGTGAAAAGTAAAGCTCCGGCGGAGGAAAAACGAAACTTCACGGCCGCCTACACAGTCGAGTAATGACGGATTTACTGACGTTTGAAGAAAAAAAATATTTCCGAATAGCCTGAATAATTCTGAATATACCCCAAATTACTTATTATTGTGTAACAGGTACGTACGTATATTAAGGATCATCCTACAATAAGTTTTTACTAAACTTAACTACATACACTAAACCACCAACTATCTACATCTCTTCATCAGATTCGGTATGGCTTGTTGAGGCAATAATCTCAGACGAATTTCCCTGGCATGATTCGCACAAATTTGAGCAAAAATACTTGTTTTTTACAACTACAATGCTTTACGCAGCCAGTTTGCAGTTGTAAAATAGTATTATATTATATACCTAGGTTGAGAAGTAAGCCATTATTTACCGAGCACTATAGGGGGAGGATATAATGTGCGAGGTTAATAATGGCCTTCTCAACCGAGGTATATATAGAATATTTTTTACTACTAACACTGATATATTACCATATTTGATTCGATTTGATTTTTATATTAGTCATTTTCTACTTATTTTTCAAATAGTTCGAAACATCAGGTAGCCTGGAAGTTCAGTTGTCTAACTGACAGATATCGTTCTCCTGACAGCTCCATACAAACAAAGTACCTTCTTTCCATCTAAATTTTGACAAAATCGCATTATTAATAAGACTATTATGGGGAGTCATGAAAAGTGAGTCATACTGTATATAATTTTTTTACTAATAGCACTGATACAATCCTTATCATTATTTGAATTGATTAGATTTTGAAATTAATCATTTCCTACTCCTTTCTCAAATAATCCGAAATGACAACTAGTTGTCGAACTAACAAGTTTGACATTTTCCGTTTTCGTTTCATTATTGACCTAGGTTTTTTTTAATATTATTATTTACCTAGGGTGAGAAATGTTACTTCTCATTTGAGGAATGGAGTAAATAATGGTGATTTATCATGTTAGTAGTAAAAAAAAATACTTTTTAGAATATATTCCGGAGCTACCTCTTGTTCCATTGTAACGGGATGGAGTTCATTATTTGCATTAGCCTAACCTTTCTCGTATTTTATGGTAAATTCTGTAGTGGGAGAAAGAACAGCCAAATTAAAACTTGTGCTAAGATTTTGCCTTGTGGCATCATTTTTTTGAACCTTAATTCATAACTCAAGTTATCCTAGCTGGTATGCAAGCTTTCATTCCCTTTTCTATGAACCGTATCTCAAACAGTAAACCATGATTTGGGAAAAACTGCTCAAGAGCGGTCAATGTTAAAAATGCCGCTTGCCGCAAATGGCGCCGAGGCTGACAACCGAAAGTCATCATTATCATTACGACTAGAAACCAGTTTGAGTGGGCCATTGACGAGAGCAAAAAGGAATTTAATGAGCAGATCAAGAACAAGTTTCTCCACTGTCCTAATGGGTCGGGATCCTTTTGGTCAGCTGCCAAAGCTGTCAATCAGGGTTTCTCAAAGACGTCAATACCCCCATTGAGAAAAGTGATGGTTTAATAGCGGAAACGGCCAAAGAAAAAGCGAACATTCTTGCCGAAAAGTTTCCATCTAATTCTACCTTAGATCATCAAGGAAAGATTTCGCTAAGACGAAGTGAAACCAATACACAAAAGGCCTACACACTAACAAGGCCACAGAATTGGATGGCATTCCCGAGATAGTGCTAAAGAAATGTGCTGTTGAAGTAACAGCTCCACTATGCAGGCTTTTCTCCCTATCATACAGAACTGTATGCTTTCCTTCTAGCTGGAAATTCGCTCAGGTGCAACCAATCCCGAAAAAAGGTAAAACATAACGATTCCAAATAACTACCGCACCTTCCAACTGACTTAGTTCCCACCATGTCCAAGGTCATAGAGAAACTAATCAACGAATAGCTCTTAAAATATTTCGAATCGGCAATCATCGTAAGCAATCGCCAGTAAGTACAGATCAACAAGAAATTTAAAATCAATGCAGTTCCTCAGGGATGTAAATTATCTCCCACACTATTCCTACTCTATATCAACGATCTCATAGATAGGACAAACAATTCTATTTGCAGCTTTGCAGACGACAGCACTATTATGCCCTCATTATTATGTGCTTTTAAGTGCGTGAAACTTGTGCGTAATATTTCGTTGAATATTTAGATATACAATTTTTATTGTAGATATGTTCTTTGTTGTGGAGGATTCATGATTTCTTTAAAAAATTTTGCCTGTTGCTTCACTTATATTTATAAATCTTCATAAAATAGAGCCGCTTGCTCTGGCTCCAGGGCGTATACAGCACAAGTACTACCAGGGTGTCGTTAGGATTTAAATTAATTTGTGATAGTTTTTCTAAAAAAATTTGTGAATATCTTATATGAGCTAGTGTTGTTTGCAAGTGGATTTTTGAGTAGATATTTAGCAATGGGGTGTGTTAGTGAATGTATGCAGCTTACTATTGCACGTAAAGGTATATTTAATTTCGTCCGTCAGTTTGAATCATTCTATATCATTGAACTGATTTTTGTGTTTTTTTAGTATATTGTATAGCTAGCTGCCTCTCAATATATTCTGTTGGACCTTTCATCGCAAATAATGAAATACATTATTAGGGTTGAATTGCCTTTATCGGCTGGAAGAATTTTTATAGTGATATCTCTTTTCAATGATTTTAATGCTCTTTGTTCCATGTACGTTAAATTTTTTAAATTTTAATGGTTTTTCTAGTGTGATTTGTGTTCTAATTCTAAATTCGTCTTGATGTTCATCTGGTAAGTTTTGTGTTGTTTCATCAAATGCTGAAATGATATCAAACTGAGTAACCTTTAGAAAGAACAAGTTTATCAACATCAGATATATATATATATATACCCTATTAGACAAATTGATTACATTTTGTCAATTAACCGGTTATTTTTGGCATTAAAAATGTCTTTGTTTAATTTTTTTTAATGAAATTATAAAATTTATTTATATGAATACGTTTTTGTTTATCAAAATTTATTAAATAACTGTTGTGAACACAGTTGCAAATGTTATTGAAATCAATAGATAAAATTTGTTTTGTAAGTTTAATTTTAAATTATTAATTTCTTTTTCAATTTTATATTTATTAAATCTATGAAACTGTAATCTTTCTCAAAGCAGAGCATCACTTGCTCTTTTTTAAATTTTTATGGTTTTTTGGTTATTATATGGTGATTTAAGTCTTAAACTTTTAAGAATCAGGTTGATGTTTTTGCATTTGTGTAAAAATGTTAAACTGTATTCAGTTGTGAATGAATGTGTTGCTTCAACTTCTGTCAGTTTTAATAGCACCTGGTTACCTTTGGTAAAACATAAAGTTGGTAAGGGACACTTAAAAATTAACTAGACCTTTCAACAAATACATTGAGCTCTTCCTAAGCGCATAACACCTCAAAAATAAATCAATTATTTACCTAATAACACCTCAATATCACACCAACCTAAAAAAACATTAACCAGCAATTATATGACATTATTAATGTCATCCAATCAAAGTCAATTCAAAACTTGACAAAATTTTCAAGAGCGTTTTACTGTTTTATTACGTTTACTAACCTTTTTCATTTTTATATTTGTTTGTTCTTGACAAAGGGGGCAGATTTGTTCCTCGAAACGTCGACTGTTGTTTCAGTTTCCTTTAGGTTTTTCAGCTTCGTTAGAGTCACTACCCTAGCACTTGTCCTGTTTACACCCTGGGGCCAGAGCAAGCGGCTCTAATTTATAAAGATTTATGAATATAAGTGGAGCAACAGGCAAATAATTTTTATTGTTATAGGCGTATTTTTAAATAAGTTAAACTATATATTTCGGACATATAGACCTGTTGCTCGGCGGTTCGTGTACAGCACATTTTTCAAGTTTTCCTTTGTGTTTAATGGTGTGTTTTTCTTTTTTTCGTGTAGTTTTGTGGTAACTGATACTTAGTGTGAGTATGCATCAAAAGTGTTGCATTCCTGGTTGTAATGGAATCTATAAAAATGGGCATAAAGTTAATGTTTTTGGTTTTCCAAAGGACGTAAGTTTACAACAATAATGGCTAATCTGATATGAATGCTTTCAAACAGACTCTCTTGAAGATGAATTTGGTAAATACAGGCAAATGGCAGGTGATCATTATCATATTCCTGTGTGACAGTTATATAAGGCAGAGAAGATACTAAGGATTCAATCTATAGTCCGTCTAGAAAGTATCCGGAATTTTATATTTTTTCTAATTTTAATATATTTCTTTTTCGTAACATTCCAAGACAAAAATAATGCATCAAGTACGTTCTTCGGATAGTAGGCAACGGTCAAAATAGCATGGCAACACTATCTGCCAAACATTGTTGATTGTAAGCAGGCTTAAGATTTGTAAAATAATGTCGAAAGAAGAAAAGAGAAGAGAGGTAGAATCTTTGTATAGAAGAAGTGTTCGAACTTCATAACATTAGTGTAACTGAGTGGACATATATGAGACAATAAAGATGATAAAAGCGCACAGATAAGAGTCCTAGACCAGTTTCGAAAAGACCGCGTAGGATTTGCAGAAACATTTAAAACGCTCTAGCGGCCTTGAGACTACAAAATCCGCCCCTAAGGTTTAAAAAATTTAGCATGCTACACATCAAGGAAACTAAAAAAATTCTCTCTGTATAGTTGATGGTACCGTTAACAGTACAAAGTATTGTGCCATTATAAAAGGTTTTCCAGAAGGAAACGGTTTATGTTTCCAGAGGGGTGGCATATTCAGCAGTATAATGCACGATGCCATACTCCTGCCTATATTTAATCTTGAATGCAGGGACACCAATTGGCAACAAATTCATAGCAGCAGCTTCATCCGATCTGAGTCTCAGTGAAAACACATTATGGGGACTAACAAACATTGAAGTGGAACGAGTAATGCCACAAAGTAACACCGTTGACTGATAATAGGGGAAGACGCGCAAATGCCGTGCCTAGAAACGTGACACCTTCCTTTTCGATACCCTTACGTCTCACCCACTGATTGGTGGTGCGACCTCGCGGCATATGCCTGGAAATGCGAAAGGAATTCATACCATTCTTGATTCATTTATTAGATCCAGTCGCGTGGCGCTTTGAGATACTCGGGCAACGGCCAACGGATGTTCACAAGAAATAGTTTTCGCACGTATGGAGTTTTCGCATTGACCGAAAAAATTATGATAAGACCAAGGATTTTAACGATATTTACTTATAAAGATGTTATATTTTACTGAATAATTTAATATATTATTATGCCATTAGAATGAACATTCCGTGTAAGTAAACTAAATATAATTCTAATAAGATAAATTGGCATGTACTTATATGAATTGGTTTTTTATTAAAGTTTTTGCTGGCAGCCGAATTTTTGGTTGACTACAATACTTATTTCTCACTTACCGTCGCTCGAAAGCAAAAATGTTTTAAAAGTTATAATTTGTTAAGATTGAAATTGAGAAGCATGGAGAGATAAAGTTGTGCCAAATAAATAAAACATGATAGCATTGTAAAACAACTTACATTTTTATTGGAATAAATAAATATTAAGCAGAAGGTTAATACCTAAAATATAAAGTGAAACGTGAGACATCACGTGAAATGTGATAGTGTATATAAAATAATGCAAGAATACAAAACTAAACTAGTAAAATAATATTATGTATAAAGGATTTACCAAATTTTATAAATAAACATAGTCAACTAAGTTGATGATTGATTTACCTAAGCATAGCGTAAGTAACTGAGGGTTTCTTAGCATTATTTGGACTTGGAGGATAACTACTTTATGGTAAAGCATGTTTCAGTTTTGACTTTTTTATCCAGCTAAATCCCTAAAATTTATCAGTGGTCGCCTGGGACGTCTGTGCGATTCGAGAATCGCGTAGAATAGTCTGCTCTTTCTGGTGGCCATTCCAAGGTTTCATTGTTTCGCGAATAATCGAGTACCTAGTGGTTGTCAACGTGTCGGAATTAGTGGTCAAGCGAATACCACAATGAGGAAGTTTCATTAAAATTTTTATTGCTAATTTTGATAGCCCATCAAAATTTTATTTCTTTCATAGTTCGAAAAATGAGGCAGATACAACACTATGAAATATGCTTATGACGTCACCATGTATATGAATTGTTACGTCGCACCATGCTTAGTATATTATATCGTTGGCTGAGAATCAGTCAACGATTAGATCTATATATACAAAACTAAAAACTGGCATAGCTCTCGTAATAATCATCTTTAGTGGAAATTAAAAAATACGTATCGATATTTTTTCACTGTTCTATAATTTACAGTAAAACAAATAATCAGTTTAATTTTTCTGCAGACTTCTTGATTTTAATAATAGCAAAATTTTAGCGCACACGCTGCTTGCAAATAATAATGAAAATAATTTAGAAAAAATCATTGGTTTGATAAAATTCTAATTTTTCTATGTGGTTTATTTTGAGCATCTTTGGTGTCACGTATATTGCAACTGAATTTTTCAGACACTCCCATTTCATTTGTTTGTAAAGCATTGTTTTTGTTACAATTTTTAATAATTTTTCGATATGTTCTGGACATAAATTAATAATATTTATATTGATTTCGTTTAGCAATAATTTATAAATGGATTTAAAAATATTATTATGTAATGAAATTATTTTTAGGTTTCCAAAATGACCGTTAGGGGACGTAATAGCCATCTTAAATTTTAAAAAAGGTTATAAGTCAGTGAAAACCGCATTTCGATATCCCTTACCTAACCGAAAACATAAGTAAATAAA
The DNA here is from genome assembly GCA_016904865.1 of Pissodes strobi. Lineage (NCBI taxonomy): Eukaryota > Metazoa > Arthropoda > Insecta > Coleoptera > Curculionidae > Pissodes > Pissodes strobi. The sequence continues at coordinate 9,698 of JAEQML010081941.1, forward strand.
TCAAAACTAAAAAAAAATCGGATTTTGGGATAGTTTTTCAGTAGATCCGTTGCTATTAAATTGTAATTATCGTTATTTTACCACAATATATATTATTTTACTGCTAAAATACCAACATAATATTTAAAATCTCAATAATAATTAATATTCATTCAATATGAATATTGATTGCCCTTGTGTCCTCGCAAAATTCGAACTAATAAAGAAAGCAAGTACCTATGCGTTAGAAAACTAAATCGCAAAAGTTATAATGACGATAACTAAATGTCAATCATATTAAGATTGCAGATTTTTACAGTGTATGAGATATTTTTGGGGCTGTATTTTGAAAAAAAATAAATTTTCCACCTGTGGAAGTGATTCAATGCAATGATAATTAGGGATGGCAACGATGAATCGATGTTTGTAAAACTTTATCGCGATTTTGAATAAAAAATGTAATAAATTGGTTATTTTTAAGGAAAAAAGGTATTACTTGTTTGATCTCGATAAGGCGGCGGTTACATTGGATAAGAATTCGTACGAAAATGTATTCGTAAGAATTCGTACGAATCAGTTATGACGAATTCTTACGACGTGGGTGGTTACACTGCTCGGTTTCATTTATACGAATACAGTACGAATATTAACTTATTATAAAGTGATAATGGACTCTATCTCAGAGTTTCATTTTTTGGGAACATCACCATCAGATACTATCTTTCATAAGCACATGGGTTGATTTGTGTGGAATTTCACTTACTATCAAACATGGAAACTATTTGTAAAATGTATCTAAATAATTGTTATTTTATGTTAAACATGAAAATTGTTGTTAAATAAATATATTTTGTACTTATTTTTTGCTAAACATAGTAAGTACCCCAATGGAAATACCTACCTACTAGTTAAATTAAAGCCGCTACTTTACATATTTTTTTATTTAACTCTCTATTATGTTATTGTTTGCTTTTCTGATCCCATAGGGATCTTAGTTTGTGAACTAAAGTAATCAGTACTTTGCAATCCATGTCATTTAAATCCCAAGGAATCCAGTTAGTCGTACGAACAACTACCCAAAAAACAAAATATTTTGGTCGCATTGAGAACACGTACGAACTCGCACGAATTCATAAGAAATAATCGTAAGCAATATAACCACAAATATGTCAATATATGCATTTGTTTCCTTCCGACCACTTCTTATGAATTCGCATTAATTCGTACGAGTAAATTTTCGTACGAATTCTTATCCAATGTAACCGCCGCGCCGCCTAAGCCGCTTAGTCTTCAAGAAATTCGAACTTTGATCATTGAATGCACGCGGACTTTAT
>JAEQML010081942.1:0-11010 GCA_016904865.1 Pissodes strobi
ATACGAATAATGTCAAACTTTTACACACGGAAACAAAAAGCAAAAGGCTGAACCTTTTGGAGTACCTAGAAATCCAAAAGTCACAAAAAACAAACGTTTAAAATACGAACGACCAACTGACCTGCTCCTTAAACACCTGAATAATTGACAGTGCAATAAAAACAAAATACCGTCAGGTGGCTTAGTAGGATATAACAATTTTAGATTTTAGTATACAACTACTCTTGAAAAAGGCCTCATCAAGCCGAAACATATGTAGAGAAAAATATCTCATTAAATTATTTTGAAACATCTAAAAGCAATGTACTAATTATCCCTAGTATTATTGTTCAACGATGTTTCACAAGGATCATACCGCTGAAACCATTAATTGTAGAAAATTTAATAATTACTACTATATTAACAAGAAATCTGGAAAAGTGTCTTAATCAACCAGCCCAAGCGAATCCAAACCTTCTTTTGAAGTACATATCCAAGAAACTGGCCAAGTTGTGATACAAATACTCTAAGGAAGCTGACCCTTGACTTGACATATCGATTTTCAATCCTGTCTGTTTACAAATCTGTCAAGTTTTTGAGATTGTCTTTTATTTGGTGTGTGCTGAACTTTTAAACAACGAATACCTGTTATATAGAGGTGTGAGTGAGGAGCTCAGGGAAATCCTCGAACTGATGGAACAAAGGCGAAATAACAAGAACATTTCTGCAATATAGAAGGAACTCGACAAATACATTAGAAGAATGATTAGAAATTCAAAACGGAGGGAACAGGAACTTAAGTGTACTGAAATAGAAACCCTTAGCGCAAGATACGACAGCTTCAATCTACACAGCAAAATCAAGGAATTAACAGGAAAGACCAAATCAAAATCGGGAAACAGATTGGTGGATCGAAACGGCGCACGGCGCGGCGAATTCATTATTGAAAAAGAGAAGATCAGGGACACGTGGGAAGCATACATCAAGGAACTTTTCCATGACGAAAGATCACCGCCACCACAAATTAATGGTAACATTGGACCGACGATACTAAGAGAGAAAGTTCAGGCTGCTTGTCAATGGACTCAAAGAAGTCAAAGCGCCAGGTCCCGACGTGATGCAGGCGGAGTTCTTCAACTACAATTAAATTGAATGGTTTCGGCAATCTTTAATCACATTTGATACGGGAGACATACCACAGGCATGACTTGAATCGGAATTCACCACCTTGCCTAAGAAGCCTGGTGCCAAGAAATGCAATGAATATACGAATTAACTTCCACCCAGTTTGGCTTCAGAAGCGCGCTCGGTACCCGGGAAGCAGTGTTTAGTGTACCGGTGTAGTTCCAGAGGTGCATAGACATGAACTGTGACGTGTATGCCTGCTTTATAGACTACGAAAAAGCATTCGATAGATTCCGACACACAAAGTTAATTTAGGTGCTGAAGAACATCATCTGACTGGATGACCGAGATCTGAGGATTGTTGCGAACCTGTATTAGAATCAAAAGGCCACTGTCCGTGTGCAGAAGGGCCATACAAAGTCAGTCAAAATTGCGCGAGGAGTCCGACAGGGATGCATATTGTTTCCACTATTGTTCAACATATACTCCGAATTCGTCTTCCGCGAGGCTCTCGATGAAGTCCTAAATGGACAGAGGTTGAACAATATAAGATATGCAGATGACACAGTCGTGTTCACAGATAACCTGGACGATCTGCAAAACCTGATGATACAAATCTCACTGATCAGTCAACAATGTGGTCTTGATATAAATTTTGATGAAACCAAACTAATAATCATCAGTAAAACAAATATCCCAGATAACCACCTAATTATAAATGGGAAACGCGTGGAAAGAGTACAAAGATACACATAAATGGGTATCTGTGTTAATGAAGAGTGGGACCATTTGCAGGAAATCAGATGCAGGATAGAGAAGGCAAAAGCAGTATTCAATAAGATGGCAGAGTGCTTCAAGAGCCATGACTTGAACATGAACCTTAAGATTAAGTTGCTAAAATGTTATATATTTTCTGTATTGTACTACGGAGTGGAGGCTTAGACGCTGACTGCTGTTGCGGGGAAGAGGCTGGAAGCCTTCGAAATGTGGCTGTATCGAAGGATGCTGAGAGTGTCTTGGATGTAGAGGCTGACCGATGAGAAAATCCTGCGCCGCATGGGGAAGGAACGTGAGGTTCTTTATACCGTAAATGTCTTGGGCACATAATTCGTAATGAAGTTAGATACCATCTCATCTAGTGTATCCTACAAGGTAAAGTGTAAGGGAGTAGAGGATCAGGCAGAAAGAGGATCTCCTGACTGAACAACCTTAGAGTCTGGTTCGGAAAGTCCACCACGGGCCTGTTCAGAGAAGCAGTTAATAAATTTATGATTGTTCAGATGGTCGCCAGCATCCGACTCGGATAGGCACACGAAGAAGAAGAAGAACTTGTAAATCGACAGCTATCTGAATACAATCCAGTTTTGGTTGATGCCGTGAAGAAAATCTCAGTGTAAATGTGTAGAATCAATGATACGACTGGTCTGAAAGTTCATAAGAACAAGAACGCCATTCTCTACTCCACTTTGTCGATATTTATTTAGGACAATTGTGTTGAACTTTATCAATTCTCAATCTATATATTTTATCTAATTTAAATTGACATATTTTTACTTCGTCAATGCCTTTCCTATTACATCAATGGTTTTGAAACAGTAATTACATTATTCTCGTTAAACCGAAATTATTTAGGCAGCAAAGTACAATTTTCTAATTAGTTGTAGCAAACCTCATACATTTGCACCTTTCATGTTCTATGATATAAATAGGGACGTTTTTATTTATTCCCAGCTAACTATTTCAATCAATTAGTTCATCTACGACCTGCACAGTAAGAGCTTATTACGTCATTTATCTTGACTTATTTCAATTATAAGAGTCATTACGTCACTAGTTATGTAATGAACTCACTAATGACTCTTATTATATAAGTCATTGTTTAATGCTCCATTTAACACAACGTGTTAAAATTAGAGCTTCTAATATCAAGATTTGACGTTTTTCATTTCATCTGAGTCTACGACCTCATCGCGGCTATATTTCCCACTCCTAACTGGAGTAACGTTCATGCCACTTATAATGTAAATAACTATTACGGCGCTGACCTTGCTCATTCAAAGGTTCTTAATTCTAAGAACATAAGATGAAAGTTGAGGGGCTCTCCTGGGAAATGTGATATGATATAAAATATCTTGGTAGAGTGGTCGTAATTTTGAAAATATAGACCTGGAGGTCAAAAGTTGATTGTGGTCGGGACTAAAAACGAAAAATTGGATATGATTATATGATGATAGTTTCCAATTGCGTAATTTTACTGTTAAAATTTACTGAGCTATAACAATTTTTACAGGGTAACAACTACATCCTCCTCCACCAAGCACGAACGCCACCTCAACCCTACCGCCCCACGGAACAAAGAGTACGATTCTTCGACGGTGACTGGATCATAAAATCTTACAACCAACGTGAACGACCGGCAACTCGTGAGGAAATAATGATGACCTTAGAGGATGTCAGCCAAATTCTCATCAAACTGGAATACAACGAAGGAATTTTGAACACCACCCTTTCAAATATCGACATGGACTCTGCTGCTTTACCCGATAGCGGTCTTGGTGCTGCCAACTATGTTGAGGAGTGTTCTTGTCCTGTTGGTTATACCGGAACTTCTTGTGAGGTAAGAAAATATGGATCTATTTAAAAAGCCGCTGCCAATGCAACTGCCATATTGTTATGCATCTTTAAAAAAAGGGAACTTTTATTGGGTCTTGATTAGACTATCATTAAAGGGTGTATGTTTTTTAATATCTTTAAAATATCCCCCGATTAGTCCGACCTTACTCATTTACGAACTTGATCTTTATTTTGCAGCCATGCATTTTTAATTTAAATTTTAATTTTGATTAAATTTGAAATAAGTAATTTTAGCGATTTTTTAAGTTTTAACGCATACAAAATACTCCACTACTGGCACCGGTTCGATTTTACTTATTTACGAATTCCTAGACATTTTTATTTGAAGATTTTTGTTTCAAACTTCAAAGTCAGGTATTAAATACCCGGCACATCTATTTTCATTTTGTTGATTAACCAACCGCATCTGTAATCTGAAAAGAATAATTTCAATATTTCGAAAGGTATCTTGGTAACAGACACACATACAAGGTTGGTTTTTCAGAATACGTTTTTTTGGGTTATTTGGGTGCTAAAGCGGAGAGACGATAAAAATATCTTTTTGTTTCTGATTTTGTTTTTATAGAGAAAGCAAAATAGAGATATTTTTGAAAATAAACTCTCATTATTTCCTTCTATTATTTCTTTGTTGCCTTAATGGTAAACTCGTACCGGGATGAGTTTTATCTGCTTCCCAAAATACTCTTCATTAGAGTTGACCAAAAAATGTTGTTGATTAGTCACGTAAATCTTATCCCTTATAATTATTTTGTAATATTAATTTGGCTAAAACCGTGTCCTAAACTATGAATTTCTATCCCCAAGAAAACTACCTTTTTCGTTTAGAGGGAACTGTTGAATCTGATGGAAATCATGTGGAAACCCCAAAGAAGGTCAAGGAAATTGTAAGGAAAACGCCCCTTTGAGATTTTGTAAACAACTGCTTTATTTCGATGCCAGGCAAGAACCTATAATGTCATAGAAAAATACAGACATACAATATCTTGTCTTACATTAAACCGTGAATAACTTATGAAACAGAAAACAAGATTTCATAGAAATGCAGCACTCTGCAATATTCTCATAAAAGGTGAACGCGTAGTTCTATCTACTAATGTTAGAGGGAGCTACATATCTTTAAAATACAAATTTTTTGATATATTTTCAACATCCCAACTTAGCAAAAAAATGAACAAATAAATTCTTAGCTATAAGTAAAACATAATAAACAGATAGAACACCTATTATGCTCCTAAATCTAAACTTTTAACAAACTTTGCATGCTTAATACCCTGCAATGTTTTCGTTAATACATCAGCTATCATATCCTGCGTAGGTAAGTATTCAATATTAATAATATTTTCGTTTAGAGCATCCCTCACAAAATGATATTTGATGTCAATGTGTTTGGCACGATCATGGAAAACTGGATTGTAGGCTAGTTTCTTAGCGCTTTGGTTGTCATTATAAATGAGAACACAATCCAATCTTCGTATCAGATCTTCCAATAGGTTTCTTAAATATATGGCCTCTTTAGTAGGCTCACTGAGCGCCATATACTCGGCTTCTGTGGACGAAAGCGCTATTGTTTTTTGTTTACAACTTCTCCACCCAACCGCCCCCCCCCCCCCCCCCCCCCTGCTAATTTAGACACGTATCCAGTATAGGACTTTATGTACATCTCCTGACTTAACCTAATACAATTTTTATCCCTAGTGATTTTCATACCCAAAAATTGCCTGACCATCTAAGTCTTTGATTTGAAACTCAGACTTGAGCTGTGCTCTTAACAAGTTAGAACACATATCATCGACATAGAGGGCTATAATCGTCAGGAAATTGTTATCACCTTTTTTAGTATAAATACAAGGTTCATATACAGATTTCTTATACCCTAACTTTAATAACAAGCTATCAACTCGGTGATTCCAAGCTAGTGACGATTGTTTCAAACCGTATATAGCCCTATTTAACTTGCAGAGTTTATTTTCATTTCCAGCTTGAACAAAACCTTCAGGCTGTTTCATGAAAATATTCTCCTTTAAAAAAACCGTTTAAAATGGCAGTCTTAACGTCTAAGTGAAATATTTTTTAAGTCAAGTTTAAGAGACAATTCAAAAAGTAGCCGCCACTTGTGTATACCCCTTTGCCACTAATCGAGCCCTATAAGTCACTTTATTGTCCGCATTATATTTCTTTTTGAACACCCATTTGTTCGAAACCACATGTTCACTTCCAGAGGCATCTACTAAGTCGCAAGCACTATTTTCTTCAAAAGACCTCATCTCGTGCTCCATAGCACGCTTCCAACAGTCAGCATCTGGTCTTCCAAGAGCCTCTTCCACCGACAAAGGTACATCCTCCAAATCTAGATCCCCAATGCACAAGTACGTTACATACTCCTCAAGCATTTTGTTAGATTTCTTAATCCTCAATGACCTTCTTGGTTTCCCTGGAACGTTTAAACTCGCGTCTAAATCTTCTTCCACTGGCATGTAATCACTGTCATTTTCAGAATTCTCATCTGCAGACTCAAAATTTGAGTCCAAAATCAAATCTTCTATGGTTTCAGGCTCCAAGGACTTCATCTGGCTGACTCTCAAGTAAGCCATTGCATCGGTTAACTCTCATAGAACTGGACCAGATCTTCTGTCCCATTCTATTACTATAACACCCCTGCTGGTTATATCTTTCTTCGTCTTAGGATTATAAAACCTGCAGCCCTTTATGTTCTCAGGAAATCCTATTAAAACCATCTTTTCAATTTTTTTGTCAAACTTTAGCCTCCTTGATTTTAGCACATGCACCATTGCTTCACTCCCGAAGATCCTAATATGACTGACATTAGGACTTTTACCGTGCCAAGCCTCAAATTGTGTCACCTTCAACCCTGAAACCAATGACCTGTTACGCAAGTAAACTGCTGTATTAACAGCCTCGGCCCAAAAAGATTTGTCAAGACCAGAATCGAACAGAAGACACCTTGCCTTCTCCACAATGGGTCTGTTGAGCGAGCCTCTCAAGCATGCCATTCTGTTCTGGTGTGTGAGGGTTAGTTTTTTGATGCACTATTCCACCCTGTTTCACAAAATTTTCAAATTCCTGGCTACAGAATTCTCCACCATTATCTGATCTAAAAACTTTAATCTTTTTGTCTACTTGATTTTCAACCATTATTTTAAATTCCTTAAAATATTGTATGGCCTAGTCTTTATTTCTTAAAAAATAAACAAAACACATTCTGCTAAAATCGTCTTCAAATAACACAAAATACCTTGACCCAGCTAGAGACGGAACCTCCATGGGCCCACAAAGATCTGCATGCACAATTTCTAATTTATTATTGGCTCTATTACCTGAATTATTGAAGCTTAACCTGGCCTGCTTGCCCTCGTAACACATTTCACAAGGTTCGAAACAACTGAGCTTCCCTGCAGGTCTATCCTTCAACTGCACCTTGATGCATCATATTTAAGTCCTTGAAATTAATATGTGCAAATCTTCTATGCAACACATTTCCTGTAATTACCAAACTTGCTAGATCTTGCTGCTCCTTCCTGTACTTTAACAATTTGTAATTGTCGGCACTCTCCGCCTCTGCGATTAACTGATTATTTGAATAAAAAATTTTGCATACCTTTTCCTTGAAAACCACGTTGTTCCCTGTCTTAATCAGCTGGTTCACTGACAATAAGTTGGTTGTCAGGTGCTGCACATACATGGCATTTTTATGACGATATTGCGGTCCCTATTGTTGACAATGCTCTTTAACTGAACATCACCCGAACATATGACAGGTACTGTTTGTTATTAGCCACCATAATTTCCTTCATGTCAATATCCTGCTGGACATTGATCAACCAATCTTTCCTCGATGTGACATGAACTGAGGCACCTGAGTCAATATACCAATCGGTTGGATTAAAATTGCCACTAACAAAAACTGCGGACAAAGCACTGTTACTGCCATCTGAGCTACCAGCCTTACTTTTCGCACCATTCTTTGGGCACTTATTCATGTAATGACCCAGAGCTTTGCACCTATAACACCTGACCTTTGAAATGCCCACCTGGCCCTTCTTTGTTTTTGCTTTACAGCAAATGCACCTCCAGCTCCTGCACTACCACTGTCCTCTGCCATATCAAGCAATTTGGTTTTAATCATATCTGTGCTAATGTTCATGCCGCTATGTTCTATAGCCATGAACAATGGTGAATAATTTTCTGGCAAGCCTGCCAAAAGTAACGAGCCAACCCATTCTTCACTAAGATTAAAACCAGTCTTGCTCAACTTCTGTGCTGTATCTAGCATCTGATTAACATAGCTTTGCATAGACTCACTACTCTCTAGGCGTAAAGAAATTAAACTACGTAACAAACTTATCTTACGTGTGAAGCCCTGATCTGCATATAACTGCCTCATGATGTCCCAAACTTCCTTTGCAGTTGCTGGTGACTTTACATGAATGTATAAGTTTGTATCCAAGGTAAGTATTAGTTTTGCCTTAGCTTTTGCCACCAAAGTCGTGTCGATTTCCGCACCTTCAAGACACTTCGATAAACCTTCGAGCACTAGGTAATTTTCCACTGCGAATGCCCATTCCTCGCAGTTTTCGCGCCCGATTAATCTAGGTACACTTGGCAAATAGTTAGCTATCTTGAGTCAATCAAAATCGCGATTAAACGACGTTTTTACAACTCCGAACCTGTTACAAAATAGTCTGCCTGTATGGGCAACTGACTAGGCAACTAAGTGGTAAAGTTTCTGGGCCCATAACCTGATGGAAATCATGTGGAAACCCCAGAAAAGGTCAAGGAAATTGTAAAGAAAACGCCCCTTTGAGATTTTGTAAACAATTGCTTTATTTCGATGCCAGGCAAGAACAGACCCATAAACCTATAATGTCATAGAAAAAAAACAGACATATAAAATCTTGTCTTACATTAAACCGTGAATAATTTATGAAACAGAAAACAACATTTCATAGAAATGCAGCACTCTACAATATTCTCAAAAGGTGCACGCGTAGTTCTATCCACTAATGTGAGAGGGAGCTACATATCTTAAAAATACTGATTTTTTTATAAAGGGTGTCCGGAAATAGCATCGCCAAATTACAGAGGGTGATTCTACATAAGAAAACATGAACATTTTTTCATATGAACATGGGTCCGAAAATGCATAGTTTCCAAGCTACAGGGTGTCAAACTTTTTATAAAAAATCAATTTTTTGTTAATATCTTAAGTATTATTTTACTGATTTTGTTGAAATTTGGCAGGGTTATCTGTAGTAATAAGGGGCTTATTTAGCCTTAATTAGATTAAAAATGTAAAGTCCAGTGGCGTCCCGCAGGGCATCATACCAAATATTATTGACAAAAAAGTGTGCGCCGCTGACTTTTTCAAACATTTTATATTTTTTTTCGTATTAAGCAACTATAAATACAATAGTTTTGATTCTTGAGTTGTTTTCGTATCTTGCGTCATTTTCGATAAAAAAGGTGAAAACCGGTTTATTAAATTGCCAAACCTTTTTGATAAAATCGATATTTTTATTTATATCTTAAATATGCTTTTACCAATTTTGTTGAAATTTAATAGGGTTATCTGTAGTAATAGGCGGCTCATTTAGCCTTTACAAGATTAAAAATATAATGTCCAGTGGCGTCCCGGGGGCATATTTGTAAACAGGAGACGCGTTATCCATTCGATTAATTCCGCCAATGCCCGAAAAACATTTTATTTTTAGAAGACGAGTCCGCCCAAGATTGCCTGATACGTCTGCTGTTTACATAGCCTCTTAAAGCAACAATTGAATAGTTCCTGGGGTACTTTTTTGAAATTAAAATTCGTTTTGTGAAATATTGAATAAAGAAGATAAAATAATGAATTTAAAAAAGGTTTTTACACTCCACTTGCATTTGCTAATTTTTGCTTGATTTGTGAAATTGTGTGATCTATCATAGAGGTTTTTTGAAATAAATTGCAAAATGCATGAATTGCCAAATGGTTATGATAATAAGAGCATCAAAGGCAACGATAAAATCCTTTGCAAACTAGCTAGTAAAGAAGATCTGGACCTGAGTAAAAAATTATATTACCTAATTAATTATAAGTATAAGTAGGTAGGTAAGATTACAAAACACGCTCAGAGGATAGCTAATTTCATGAAAGCTCGCTAGTTTTTAAATTTTTTTCTTTTGATCGTATAAGATAATTTTCCGCTTATATTTGGGGCAATTTATTAAAATAGTCTATCTCTACCTATTCCTTATATTTCCTAATAGGTAGATCCCGTTATATTAAGGTAATATAAGGTTAAGGGTTGAGGACATAACGTAAAAGTCAGTAAACAGTAATAAAGGTCAACGCTGTTTTAAAAGGCTTTTTATACAGGATTGCCGTTAAGTATAGAAATGGTCAATTATTTTGAAGATCATCCTCAAGGGTTTTTCGTGATACCTAATTCACTGGTCATGTTTGCAATGTTGCCAAGTTGACCGTTTTTGTGATAATACCGCAGAGCTGGGCAGTACTAGCTACCAAGTGGTTAAGCTACTAACTTAGCTACTTTTTTGGAAACTAATAACTTATTTAGACTATTTGTATTTTTAAAGTAGCTTGTAGCTGTAACTTTCAGAATTTCGCTCCATGCCTTCATAAGCTATTTTCAAAAAGCAGCTAGCTACTTTTAGTAGCTTAAGCTAGTTTTGATAGGTAAAGTTATTTTTATTCCTAAAGCTACATTTATTATTTTTTCAAAAAATACTGTTTCGTCCACTCTTAAACATATTTCTTGTTTCTGTCTTATAGTCTTAAATGTATTTTTTAAATATTATATTTCCATTAGATTAAGCTACATATATAAATTCGTTTAATCATAAAATTCAATTTATCTAAATTATAATTACTCTTTCTTGCTTTAACCTTATTCGAGATTAATGCTTCATCATTATGGTTTTTCAAGATTTTATTTTCCCTTGTGGTCAAACGTTTTTCCGTGTACATGCAGAAAATCTGAGACCTTTACACGCGTGTGCGTTTCGTAGCGACCAGTGCGATGGTCGTTCATGGGTCCAAAAAATCAGATCGTACCGATATATCGATCGAGCGCGCTCCCGGTACTGTTCGCATTTCCGCATAAGTTCATACATTACCAAAAGTTACATTTTTGTGCCAATCACTACCTTCAGTGAGTGCATCGAACAATTGAAGCTAACAGGTAAGGTCTCAGTTTTCCCGATTAACTACAGTCCTCTAACACTCTACGCTGATGCTCAGCATAGTAATAT
>JAEQML010081943.1:0-11009 GCA_016904865.1 Pissodes strobi
TAAATGAGTGTCTTGATATTGGCTAATATGTATAAAATATGTTATTAACACTACCAAAGAAATAAACCACCAGCTGAGCCACGCTAAGGAGATTAAAAAAAGGATAGAAGTAGCGAGGGCAGGTTTTCTGAAAATGCAAAATACACCATGGAATCCAGGTCTATCGCTAAAGGTGAGAACAGTAAAGAGTTATGTGTAGTCCCTAGTCCTATACGGCTGTGAAACATGGGCGGTAAAGCAAGAAGAACGCCTGAAATTAGACGCCTTCGAAATGTGGATATACAGATGAATCCTCCGTATAGCCCGGACCACCAGAACAACAAACGCAGTAGTACTAGTAAAATTAATACTCGCCATCAGTTGAGAAGTATAATGAAGATAAGAAAAACAGCATAACTGGGACATCTAATGCGACACGAGGAATATGAACAGCTACAATTTAATATTTGAGGGAAAATAAGAAGAAAGAAAAAGTCCTGGCAGGGAATTATAAGAGATTGGACAAACATGGATGGTATTGCACTGATACATCAACCCGAAAATAGAGAAGGATTTGCCATGGTAGGGTCGCGAAACTCAACTGCGATAGCACCTGAGAGGAGGAACACACCAATGTTAAGGCAATGATACAAACATATCGTCAATTGTGCAGCGTTCATTGTCCTGATATGTATTTATTTTTTGAGTGCTCAACATTTTTTGATAATATTTTCAAAGGCCGCCTGTTGCTATTTTGGATCCATTCTTTTCTGGCGGAGGCATCTTTAAACCGTAAACAAACCTGTAAGAAGGAAATTTGTGCAAGAGACATTAAACGACTGAAACTCTCTCTTCCAGTCACATCTGTAGTCCATAATGATCTAAGAACTTCGCAGTTGGATTTATGAAGTATCTGAAGGTAGAAGAGTTCTATAACGATATGAATCTTACAATCATCTATGTTCTTGACAAATGTTCCTTACAATAAATATTTTCTAGGGTTGTTTCACACCATAATTTTTTTCATTTATGTGGCGGGCATTTATTTCTATCGCATCCTACGTGAAAAGTAAGTTACAGGCTTCAGGTAGGGTTTTAATTTTTAATGGAGGTGCTTTAGCCTAGTTGTAGCTGTTATTTTTTCCATAGTAATTTTTACCTGGCGATTTTAATTGATCTCCATTAACATCCATGGTCTCAGCCTCGTCTCAATTTATTTTCTTCCAGAACTTTGATTTGTTTTCACAAATCGTTGAGGACCAACCACAATCACTTAGACTGCTCTCAGAGTCACTGCCATTGATTATTTTTTCGTCCTTTCTAGAATCACTTTGTTAGGGGTCGTTCAAAATTTGCCTCAATCCATCACTTCTACTACCTCTGCTTGGACTTTACGACCACTTTCTTCTCGGTCATTAGAGTCCTCCCTATATTCATCATTGTTTTCTATTTTTAGTAATTCTGCGTTATTAGCGGTCTGTTCTCCTACTTATCATCCATTTGCATCTGCAAGTAGAGATAGACCTTATAACCAATTGCAATATTTGATTTTTCTGCAAAACATAAAAGTGGCACTATAGCTACTACTGGGTCCACAGTATCCGAACTCTAATTAGTTCTAACTACATCAGAGGAAGCATAGCTGACCGTTCAGCACTCCCTCCACAAATTCTTGAAAATATATGAAGAAAATGCTTGGGTCCCAGGGATCCCGGTAGTGGTACTCACGAGTCAAACTTGAATTAAAAATCTTTTATTTTTTCAAAATTCATGAAACTAAAGCTAATATTTAAGCTATAAAATTAGACTAGGTTGTGGTGAAGAAAGGCAAAAGTTTTTAATAATTTAAATAGGAATTAACTAAAAAAAGAAGTAGAAGACTTCCAAGCTCGACTTATATCTCCCTATATCACCACCTACTTTATATCGATCTGCTTTTGTACTGAAATTAACAAAGTTGTGAAGTTTCCGGGATCGTAAATAGCAACGAAACTTTCGTAAAATTCTGATTGTTATTCATGTGGTTACTTTTACGTGTTATCGTGCCAATAAAAGTCTCCAGCATTGAGGCAAGGCATTTTGTATTGTTCTAGGAGAACTATATATTCGCAAATCAAACTATTTTTTCTTGTTGTTATCCGGTGTTCAGTAGAATATTACCTTTGGGTCATAAACGCTACCAAGTGGTCTGAGAGATAAAAATTCTCTAAAATCAGAATTCTAAATTATGTAGCAACTTGATGGTGCAGAGTGTATTTTGATGAGTATGGTAACAGAAAATTGAGTGGGTATATTGGAAAGAAATTTAACACTGCAACTGAAAAGGAATATTTCTGCTAACAACGAAATAGGAAAACAAAATAATTTGTTCCAACTTGTTATAAAAAATATCATACCAATTATTTTAGATATGATTTTAAAATTCTTTGCATATTTTGTAAGTAATTTCCAAACCCACTGGATTCTCACACATAAAATATAGGTACTGGGTTTTATTTTTAAATCGTTTTGGATACAATTACCAGATTTGTTTTGTTTCTAGTCCTTGTTCATCATTGACCCTATGTTGATTTTGAATTTCTCTACTTCATGTTCCTATAACACGCTTGAAGCCCAATTTGATTTAAAACGTTGTTCGGGGATGTACAAATCTTCTCTTTATGTGAAGCGTTACAAGTTATTTAGCTAACTGTTTTAGAAATGTTCATGTGGATATTTCAGGCGTATTTAGACCAGAAGTGTACTAAATATAAGCATTAGAGATACTTGTGTCTAGCAATTATAGAAAAACTGCTATCCCCATCATTTTTAAGGGCAATAACGATAGGGGAATTACACGTCTGTTTTTAGTGCTCGATAGATGGGAGCCAATTATCACCAGTTACATTCCTATTTATTCCGTAACTGGCTGACAAAGATGCAGCATTGACTGGCTCATTAGTTAAACCTTTCTCTGAATTTGGTAGGCTTTGACCATCTATCTCGTCCTGAATAGATGCATCTATTAAAAAAGTAATATGCGCTTGCCTCTAAATGGTGTCAGCATCTCATTAACACACGTAGATACAACTGTCGAGTATGCAAAGTGACAATTTTGAACAAAACTATAAATTGGCGCAGAAGGATCTTCTAATTTGCGTTATAGATGATCTGCAGGATTATCAAAATGAAGAGTAATCAACATAAATGCAAACCGCTTCTGGTTCATTACGCATCTAGAAACATCTCTCTCGGTTCCGTTTGTAGCGAAAACTGTCTCAATGTTTCCATGATCAAGAAGCCCAGGAAATCTTTTATCTCCATCATATCTACGTTTTGGATCCACAATGTTTGTGCATTGGAATACTTCGTTCTTTGGTTTTCAAATTTTACGTTGGTCAAGCGAGTTACGTTTTCCAATATATTATCTTGCCAAAGAAAACCCCAAGAAGATGATGCGTTAGAAGAATTCTGGAGATGCTGCTTGGCTACTGGACGCAGCCCTGGTAATTGCGCAATTATGTTGTGTGTTCTTGTTCTACTTCTGTTTACAGGCCGTTTGCATTGGAATTTATATGGCCTTTGATATTTTTTCCTGTCTATTTCCATTCTCTTCAGATTCAATAGTCCATGTCCACTTGATGTTCCTAATCAGGTAAATTTGGATTATTTTCTCCAATGTCAGATTCTGATTTTTTTTATGGGAGTGGCACACACGCTAAAGGGAGATCTTATAGCGCTCGACCAGCGATGTGTGTGCGAAGGAGTTCTTGTAAAGCGATGTTCTAGGTGTTTCCAGTTGTATGACGAGTTGGTGCACTCTTGCCGTCTGCCGTGTCTGTCCGACAGGCGTTGCCAGGGGCGGGATGCGGCGCCAAATCCAGGGAACATCTGCCGTGAAAGTATCTGTAAAATAGGGACATCTCGGCCGCATGTCTGCGATGTTCCAGACTATCAAGATTCCGGGTTAACTCCGGGTCGCCGGCGAGATTCACAGCTCTCCTCTGAATAGAACCCTGCAGCCTTAGGGTGTGCTTTAGTGCGGCAACCCAGATGTGTGAGCAATATTCAAAGCATGGTCTTATTTGCGCTTTGTAGAGCAAGAGCAATTTCTGCGGTGTATACAGTTTTTTGTTGCGAAATAGCACACCAAGCTTCTGGGAGGCTGATTTTGCGATATTGGCAACATGGTCATGCCAGGACATATTGCTGTTGACCCAGACACCCAGCAGTCCGGTTAACGAGGAGGAAGGAATGGTCGATCCTGCCATAATGATGTCAGGAACCGCCGTATTGGCCCTCTTGGTAAACGTGGCTGCTGGGGTTATTGCTGCATTGAACTGGACCAAATTTCTGTCGCCCTAAGTTTGAACTTTCTCCGGGTCTTGGTTAATTGTTGTAATCTGCTCCTCTCTGCGGTGATAAGTCTCAGTCGCTGGTAAAGGTGTTCCTGATCTAAAGTGGGAGACAAGGGTATTATTTTCATCTGCAAAACTGTAAACAGGATTATTCGTTTCGGTCAGTAGGTTATTAATATAGATGAGGAAGAGAGTTGGTGAAAGTATTGCGCCCTGAGGCACGCCCGCGTTGATGGTGAATGTGTCTGAGATGTATCCATCAGAATCAACGTGCAGAGATCGGTTCTTAATGAAACTGGCAAGCGAGCTGGCTTGAGCTCTCTCTCTCTCTCTCTCTCTCTCACACCCCCTCTCTATCTCTCGTCAAGTTGAGAAGAGATAATAAAGGAGACACATCTATAAAAACAGTAACAAGTTTATTTACAAGCAAACTTAACAACGGTTAGACTGTATACTAATAAAGGCGTGTTTAAGTATAGATTAATTAAGAGTGTACACATTATACAATTAATATGAAATGCATGTCTTCTCGAGGGAGGCCTAGTTCAAAGTTTGTCTAGCACGCGACATCACTATTTTATTCTGGAAACAATATGTCTGGTTCACAAAAAGTACGTCACCGAAATTCATTCGCAGTCATACTACCCAACACGCAGTTCTCACGTGGCTTATTTGCCCATACCAACTTCCGACAAAGTTAAAAGATCTCTTATTTATACTGGCAAAAAAATATTTAATCATTTACCACTACAACTGTGTCAGATTGGCAGTTTAAAAATGTTTAGAAGAAAGGCCAAAAAGCTGCTAGCTGCAAAAGCTTATTATTCGGTAGAATTCGGATAGAGCTTTGTAGATGTAAGCTGGAATGTTGTCACTACCAGTGGTTTTCTTTGGTTTCAAGCTTTTTATACTAAGTAAAACTTCATTGGCAGTAATTTTTGTAAAATTAAATGCATTATCACAGGTTGATGGTTGTACAGTACAGTTCAAAGTTGAATCAACAAACACTGATTTAAAATAGTTAGCAAAGCCATTGGCAATGTCAGTCGCCTCTGAATACAGATTGCCTTCAAAAGTCATATTCTCAGGCACTCCATTATGACCGGATTTAGTCTTGATAAAAGACTAGAATGATTTAGGATCGACATTGATATTGTTTTGAATTGTAATTTTGTATTGGTGATATTCTAATTTAATTTGACTTTTAATGACCTTTCTTAATTTTTTGTAAATTGCGAGATCCTCACTATTTGCCCGCCTTTTTTTAATTCAACAATGTAATTTATTTTTTGTTTAATTTCACGAACTAAATCTATAGAGTACCAGAGCGGAAATCTCGGCTGATGAGCACATTTTTTAGCTTTTTGTTTGGGTATAGCTTGGTCCATGCAGCTATACATGGTTTTATAAAACAAATTGAGGCTGTTACTGATATTGTTACATGAAAGCACCTCCGATCAGTCAGCATTTTTAATCAACTCATAGAGCAAATTAAAGTTTCCATTAGAAAAGTTGTACGAATAACTTTGAGCAATTTTATTCTGGGCAGAATCTCTAAGAAATCTATGTTTACTGTTAACTCAAGCGCAGGATGGTGTGCATCCTCTGGACAAGCTGGTAGTCGGACCTACTAACACATGAAACTATATTCGGCATCACCAAATCTAGACATTTGTTTTTAAAATTCTTAACATTATTAACCTGCTCAATATTATGTAAACTCAAAAACTCTTGAACTAATAAGGACTTATCATTATCACAGTTTAAAGAAGGAATATTAAAATCACCTATAACAATAATATTAACATTTGGATGTCGCAATAAAATATCATCGATGGCATAAAAAAATCTTTGGTACAATTCAAGCCTTGAGTTTGGTGGAAAATAAACAACAGACACACAACTGAAGTGAAACTTCTGAAAGAGATATTAGAAAGTGAGTTTTTATTTTTTTAAGCTTTTTTTCTCAACATTTGCTTCCGGTTTCAACACTTTCTCTTTATTTTTATTTTTTTTTGCTTTTTAAATTTTTATTTTCATAAAGCATTTTTTTTCATTTTTGCGATCCCCGACCTCGTAGCTCAACTACTTCGCCTTTTTTTCACCGAAAGCCGCGTTTCCCTAACTTTTTTTTAATTATTTTTGTCTTATTTCGTTTTATAATACCTACTTTTATTAACTTTCTGAATTTTTTCATGACAGTCTAATCTAGTGCAATATGTTGTGGTTTGGGTACATTGTGTAATCCGTTTTAGTGCTAGTTTTGTTCCTCCATTTATTGTATTTATGGTTTTTTATTATTTTTAGGTATTATTTTTTTTATGTAATCACTATTTAATGTTTTGTTGTTTTAATTTTTATGTCTTCTACTTTTAGTTATTTTACTTGATGCTTTGTCTCTGAAAAGAATTTTATACCTTTTTGACAATGAAGCTTTATTTATTATTATTATTATTATCATTATTATTGTTGTCAACTCTCGGCGCTAGCCGGATGTCGCGGTATTTAAGTCTGAGCGAGAAAGCACTTCAGCTCCTCTCGCTCAGTTTAAAAATTTTCGAACTATGTGGCAAGTTTGTAGGAGCACAGCTCTCTGCCCCACTTTACAGATGGAATGTGGTAATTCTAGTTCGGCGGAAAATCGTTGAAGACAATTCCCTCCACCGAGATTACGAAGGGTAGGATGGTTACCTTTAGCAACTTCCATAGGTGCTTTAACTCAAAAGATAGGTTTTCATATTGTGTCGTCTTTTCCCGGATCACTCTACTGATGTTGTGCGATATAGGCACTGATATATCAATGGTAACAGCAGTTTTTCCAGCCTTATTTATTATGATAATATCAGGTCTATTAAAGTCAATAGTTCGGTCGGTGGTGATGGGTCGGTCCCAATACAAAACTGCTTCCGCGGACTCAAGTACAGGTGATGCGGTATATTTATAATATGGAGGTGTTGTTTCGTCTAGTAGCTTATGTTTAATGGCTAGTTGTTGGTGGATTATCTTAGCGAGCTGGTTATGTCGTCCCAGGTATGCGTTGTCTGCCAATACAGGGCATCCTGCCATAATATGTTCGATGGTTTCACCCACAGCAAAACATTATCTGCATTTGTCGACGACATCTTGTTTTAGCACATTCTTCTCATAGTTCTTCGTTCTAATCACCCTGTCTTGTATCGCGATCATGAACCCTTCTGTTTCTGGGAAGAGCTGCCCCTCCTCCAGCCATCGCAAGGAAGACTGTTTATCTACCCCTTCCATTTTTAGAAGTTTAGGGTATCTACCATGCATGGCTCCTTCGGACCAATTGTTGATGCGATCCTCGTCAGTTCTAATTTCTAAAAGACGATCTCGCTGCGCTGGCTTAAATTCAGAACTGTGTATCTGTCATCTTTTGCCACTATCGATCTCATTATTACTCCATTGGAGGTGCGGAACCGTTGCCTCATATAATTTTCCAGTCATAGACATAGGTTTTTTATGTTGATGAGGCCTCTTCCCCCCTCTCGCCGGGGAAGATACAATCTATCCACTGATGAGTTAGTATGCATGTTTCTAAATTTCCCCAGCTGTCTTCGTGTAAATCTGTCTAAGTCATCCAGATCAGTACTCGACCACTTTATTATGCCGAAGAGTACGCTGATACCTATTATTATTATTATTATTATTATTATTATTATTATTATTATTATTATTATTATTATTATTATTATTATTATTATTATTAATAAAGTTTATGTGAGCGGAGTTGTCTTTTATTTAGGCATTTGTTCTGATATTTATAATGTAAGTCTTTTAAGTTTATCATAGATTATTAAGGCACTTTCACTACTTTTTAACAATCCCCAAAAACTATCCCTTTACTGGAAGTTCTGATACTCCATAAACTCGGCTCTCTATACTTTTAGTAGCCCCCGAATGTCGTATACCTGTGCATACGTTCATCCAGGTTAGGTAAGGACCTGACAACCTTATACCTGTGCATAAGTGTTCTCAGTTATGGGGGTCGTGGGATAGAACAGCTAGAACTGGACGTACCTGTGTACTGCCCCGCAACTAGACTGAGCGGTTTGAGAGACCCGAAAGCCTGATGAACTTGGCGTTTGCCAGCGTATTTATATGTTTCAAAATGCTGATGGCTGCATCATTAAGGATTAAAATTGCTCCCGTCGACCGCTGAAGTTGCTCATAATTAACAGTAAATGTTTATATAATATTTTTCAAGTTCAAACTTACGACAGGGTGATATTTAATTAATGATTTTAATTAGTTCACAGTATCTTTGCTCTCTGTGAAATGCAGAATGAAGGGCTCCCAGGGCCACCTAGCGCCCGGAGATCCGAATGACCGGGGATATATTTTGATCCTGGAAGCACCATCATGTCCATATACTCCTACGGTGGAACCCTACTGTGAATAGAGGGAACTCTCAATAGATAATCACTTCCACATTTGTCAATATCACTTAAATCGCTGCCTGTTTCATTAAACAATTTTTGAAGTAGTCTACGAATCGTGCACCTTTAAGAGGTAAAGGTTGGAAATACATGGCGAATTCACCCCCTCAACAAAATTACGTAACCGCTTCATGCCGGTCTGTGAGACATTAAAATAAATTTAACGCTTTCTCGGAAAAGCAACAGACCGGCGCAAATTTTGAGGCATTGAAGGTCAATTTGTAGGTAAATCGTACAGCAAGGTTGTCATTTGCACTTTTTAACTTTACCGCATATTTGAAGTGAAAACTTCTTTTGGTACGTTCAGCACGCTTCTTCCTAGGTAGTGAATAAGATTTGCTTGTCTACACAAAATCATGTAACCCTCAAATCTGTCTACGTATGTAAACTCTCAAAGCGGTCTACGTTCGGATACAGACAAGACTTCGCCCATTGTTTTTGTCGATATGATTTTTCGTTTTCGAGCTATGGGCGAATTTTCATAATTTTGCTTTAATACAGAATTAATGCTGAAAAAAATAATTCGTTTGTATGAAGTTTTCTGGACACATTCTTTCAACGGACCCTCATGAAATGGGCGAGAATCGGTAAATGGGCGTGTATATTTTTGAATAATGAGCTACTTTGGGTCGTTCTAGCATCAAAGAAGTCTTTGAGGACCGAGTAACACCGAGACGGCACCGTCAGTTCAATAGAACATTCTTAGGAGAAAACTTTCTAAATGCTTCTCTATTTCTAATGTAGGGAAAATGTAATTTTGGGAGAAAATATAAAAACATCGATCTGGTCAAAAAACAAGGTTTTTTTTCGAGAAAAATAATTTTATATAAAAACTGATTACTTGACGAAAATCTTCGCCAAAAACTGTACTAGAAGCCGCTTCACAAATAATGATGCAGGACGAGCTAGAAGAGATAAAAAATGCATTCAAAGTCTTATTTGGATTACCGTGTACATTTTCGCAGTACCTGTAATATATTAATTCGAATGATGCCAAATTTGCAATAAATATGTATTATGAGAGAGCTTGCCATTCATTCGCTGCTTAACATATAGTGGCTTAAAACTGATATTGTCTATCTCATATCTATTCGCGGTAGTTAAAAATGGTGGGCTAATTAATTTAAAATAGTTATAAAGCACATTTATTTTATAATCGTATAATCTATCAGAGAGAACAGATCCTCTTGATCTGTTTTTCTTCATTCGAATAGCAGAAATAGTTTTCGACAAATAAATATGAATTCCAAACCATGGCAATGGTTTCGAATTCAATTCCTGCAAGTGCAGGAGAAAATAGGTTAAACTGTCGTACTATTTCATGTCACCGAAAAATGGCCAACCGAAGTACAGATATAACTTTGCAGCAAATTAAATTACTTTAGAGTGTTCATAATTCAGTTTTACTGGCAACGTTTTAATCACGGTTTTATGAAAATTTCCTCCCACGGGAAAATAAAAGTATATTTCTTTCCCTTAAACGAAATTATTTCTGTGAAATATTAAATATTTAATAAATTTTAACCTTAAAGATAGTGCAGATTCTTGATGAACATAGAATTTTTCTTTAGTGTGTTCTCATGTTACTTTTAGCAGCTTATATTAGGGATACGAATATTTGCATATAATCAGAGGAGCGTTCTTCTATGATATACCTTAAATTTGGTATACTATTAATACAATTAATGAAAAAATTCACTGGGTAAAAAACATCAATATTTTTGTCATTTATACATTTCAGAAAGCCTAATCAGTTGATTGAGCTCGGAAAAACGAAGGAGAGCATGGTCGACCTAATCTCAAACCTTAATGAGAATACCAACCTCATTGTCGTTCTCTATGAACTTATCAGAATAATAAGAATATAGATATCAACGATGTCGCTATATATGACTATTGGTTACTATATATGATGCAACACGTTTTTTTTTTAAAGATTGAACCCCAAAAATTTTTTCCAATTAATTAAAAGAAAATTGAACCTAGCCCCGGAGAGTCGCGTTACAAAGCCCGGCCCCTGTCGTGGGGTCGTTTGAGCGCCACCCGTTCTAGCCAGCTAAACGGAAAAAGCTCGGCAGGTGTTGTACCGAGTGGCTAGATTCGCTCATAAAATTAACCGGTTCCCAATTTCGCACTATTAAAAAAAGAGAATAATTATGGCCCTATAATCCACTAACTTAACCTATCAAAAAAACACAATCTAAAAATTTAATGGCCAATATATTTGCTACTAACT
>JAEQML010081944.1:0-11009 GCA_016904865.1 Pissodes strobi
AAATCATATTAACACGAAAGAACCTACAATCAAACTCACTATAGAAAAAGAAATTAATGAACAACTTTCATTTCTTGACATTCTTATAAAAAAAGACTTGAATAGTTTCGAAACAAAAATAGGTATCTACTTATACAGAAAACCTACATATACAAACAGATATTTAAATTTTAAATCAAATCACCCAATAATGGTTAAAAAGGGGGTCGTAAAAAGTCTATATGATCGAATGAAAATAATTTTTAATAACCAAAATTTCAACACAGAAAAAGGATTTTTAACTATCCTATTGATTTCATTCAAAAATGCTTTATAGAGTTTGAACAACAAAATATTAGACAAAATCAAAATAGACCTATTACGAACCTCTTTATCCTTATATTCCTGGTTTATCAGACAAAATTAAACTAATAGGTAATAAATTTAACATTCGTACTGTTTTCAAAACAGAACACACCCTTAGATCCAAACAAAAACAAAACCACTGAATGAAAATGAAACTACTAAAAATATTATCTATAAAATACCATGTGCATTCACATAAATTTTATATAGGTGATACCTTTAGACCATTGTCAAAACGTATAAAAGAACACCAAACTTATATTAAAAATACACAATTCCACAAATCACATATTTGCCAACATGCATTTGATAACGATCACAGAATACAGTCGAACGCTTCAGGTATTTTAGCAAAGGAACCTTCATCTAAAAAACGTTAAATTAAAGAAAGTGCTCTAATTTTATTAAATAAAGATGAATGTGTTGCTTCAACTTATGTTAGTTTTAATAGGACGTGGTTACCTTTGCTAAAAACTGAAGTTGATAAGGGACACTTAAAAATTAACTAACCCTTTCAACAAAATACATTAAATTCTTACTAAGCGAATAACACCAAATTACAGATATATAAAACTTCAAATACAAATTAATTATTTACCTAATAACACCTCAATATCACACTAAAGACCAGTAACCGTAACCAGTAATTAAATGATATATGACATTATAATTGTCATCTTGTTAAAGTCAGTTCAAAGCTTGACAATCTGCAAGAGTTTTTTACTGTTTTATTGTATTTACTTACCATTAGATTTATTATTCGTTCTTGACAACGGAGGCAGATTTTGTTCCTCGAAACGTTGACTGTTTTCCCTGATTCCGTTAGGTTTTGTCAACTTCGTTAGGGTCACTAAACTAGCACCTTTGCTGTCTACACCCTGGAGCCAGGGCAAGCGGCTCTTAGGTGGAGAGAAAACCCATACATTTGTAAGGTAAAACGTGAATCCTCCACAACAATATAAGAACATGTCTATAAAATTACGTTGCTAGGTAGAGGCACTGGAATAGGTAAGAAAATGCAGGATGTCAAATGTTCATATTTTCTGTAAACGTCTAACCTACCACCTACTTAAGAACGATAAACAAGACAGTTTATTCTTCTTGCCACCTACTATCGACCGTGCATCTTATATACCTACTAATTACATAATACACTTATCTTTATCTGCTTAAATATTAATTCCAACTTTCAAGGAAAAAAATCGATTCTTCTTCAAATACAGGAAAACTTTGCATCTTAATCCTTAAATTAGCACTTTTACTGTGAAACTATGTCAATGAAATAAATCTAAACAAAATAAAAACTTTCTGGTAATTAAATATTTACTTTCAAAAGAAATTGAAAAAAAAATCTGGACAGGCTGCTTGTGTTCGCTGAACCGGCTTAACTAAACTAAACAAGTGTCTATCTATTCTAAAGCTTTATATTTTAAAAATCATTTTTGGTTTTTCTTATTATACAATGGTATTATATATCGGCACAATATCAATGGATGTATAATTCTTAAAATAATGAGCGGTCTCATTGGCGGTACAAAACATTGCCGCTGCACTGGCCGCGCCGCTTTTTTTGTCTCTTTAAATTTTAGTTATATTGGAAGGGCTATTATACATCCTAACTAATATTATAAATGCGAATGTGAGTTTGTTGGTTTGTTAGAGTCAGGCTTTCAGGCGTAAATTACTCAACCGATCATCACGAAATTTTGTACAGATATTTTCAAGAATATAGTAAAGGACATAGGACACTTTTATCTTTTACCCAAGGCTTCGCTCGCGTTGATTTTTACGGCTAGTTTAAATCCTATTTTCCACGCGTAAACTACTCAACCGATCATCATGAAATTGTTTACAGATATTTTCAAGAGTATAGTAAAGGAGATAGGGCAGTTTTTACCCGCGGCTTCGCTCGCGTTGATGTACTTAAATAACTGTCAAAGATCATTAAAAAGTAAGATATCATGAAATCTTGTACAGATATTTTCATTTCAAGGGTATATTGTGGACAATGTATACGGGGGTTTTGCTACTATAGAAACGTAATATTGTGATTGATCATTAGGTGTCAACACTTTGGAGTTTGAAAGTGTTGTTCGTGTTAGAGGTTAGAGTGCCGAAAAGTTGTGGAGTTTACGTAAAGTTGTTGCCGTAAGTGTTTAAAACTGCTCGCATTGATGTACTTAACTAATTGTCAAAGATTATTAAAATAGTATCATGAATTTTCAAGAGTATAGTGAAGGATATAGGCCAATTTTTACCCGCTGCTTCGCTCGAACGTAATGTTGTGATTGATCATTAAGTGGCAAAACTTCGGCGTTTGAAAGTAAGTGTTAGAGTGCCGAAAAATTGTGGAGTTTTCGAAAAGTTGTTGCCGCAAGTGTTTATGCCTGTTAAAAAAGTGCCAGAGGGGTAGTTGTAACATTGGTACTTAAGCGCTCCTAATTATAACTCAAACTAATATGATCGTGCGAAGAAGAGTTTGAGAAATTTGAATAGAATTCAACGCAATCTGGCGTCCCATTTGGATGACATCTGGCGTTCCAATAAGTAAATACCGGCGGTCAGCTCACTATTCAATTGAGTATAGCATCAGTTATATCGGATGTACTTTTACAAAATAATAAACTTAATAAATGAGAGCTGAATCAACAAAAAGCAATTCAAATAAAAAAAATTATTTTTACTGTTAGTTTTAATCCAATTTTCTCTTTATTTATTTCTATTTGTCTATTATCTTTAAGCAATAGTTAATATGTTTCTATTTTTGAGGTTAGGTGTCTACATCTGCTTATTTTCTTAATTTTGCTCTTTTCTCAGGAGTACCACCGAACATATGTTCGGTGCTATATAGCAGGTACCTAACAAAGCATCATACTATGTCAGATTAAAAAAAAAAGTAATACATGGTAATACATTAGACTTTTGACGTAGGTAGCATTTGACGTAGGTAGCAAAATGACCGCTGTTATCTGTTATGGAGTGCCTAGTTACTTGATATTTGGTATTTTTTTCATAAAAAATATTATAGACCGCAAGCCCATCGCAAAAATTTGGGGGTCATATGATACACCTTGAAATACTTTAATTTAAGTAGTCCTAAAGGAAATAGAAACTGTGAGTCCTATGCTGTACATTTTGGGTGGTACAAGTGGAAACTGTGGAAAAGTGAAATAACCCAAGTAGGGATAAATTTGTCAAATATTTTTGTACGGTTGTTTGGAATTTAGTTGGTGCTTACAATTGTGATAAATATACTCTGAACGCCGGCGCCGACGCCGTACAAAAATAATGCAACTCGAAAAAAATTAAATTTTTAATTTTCGGAAAATTGACCTCTGATACAAAAGTAATAAGATTCCGTACGGCTTTTCTGAAATTATTTTTCCCTATTGATAAGGATATAAGATTATTTCGCTATGCCGTATAAATTGGTGTAGCCCCTGGGGTAGTAAACGAGAAATCAAATTGACTTCTAAAATCTTTTAATAAAGTTAAGCCTCTAAAAGACGAAACTCGTAATATAAATAAATAAACTACCCTCAGGTACGGATGAAATGTAGATTTTTCGGGGTAAAATCATTTGATTCTATACCGGGTGGCCAACTAAGAACGGCACTCGGCTATATGTCGAAAAGTAATTGTCGTAAATACTCACGGTTAATAAAAATTATGAGTAAAGCGCCCAAGAAAAAATGTTGGAAGTTTCATAAATGGCCGCCAGGTGACTTAATAGCCATCTTAAATTTTAAAACTCGTTTTTTGCAAAATTTTCTTAAATTATAGAGAGTAGAATGCATTACCGTTTTAAAGCCGAGATAAATTCGATTCTTTTTTGTTGAAACACTTTTTGCTCTATACCTTA
This sequence comes from Pissodes strobi, assembly GCA_016904865.1. Lineage (NCBI taxonomy): Eukaryota > Metazoa > Arthropoda > Insecta > Coleoptera > Curculionidae > Pissodes > Pissodes strobi. The sequence goes on from JAEQML010081944.1 coordinate 4,208, forward strand.
AAGGAACGTGGAAGTGGTAGAAAATTTGTTCGAACATTTTCTGTCAAAAATGTCAATAACTTCAAAATTGCTGAGCGGGTTTTAATAAGCTTGAAGTCGTTGCAAAGGGCTTTCCTTAGACTATCAACCATGCCTTGAGTGGAGTGATTGCGATGTCTTACCGCTAGAAGGACTTTTCTGACATACCCGCAAGTAAATCAGATTTTCTCAAAAAATTTAAATGGAACGAGATTACTTTTTAAAAAGACAGCCAAATAAGAGCCTAATATGTTAGTGAAAACCGCATCTCGATATCTCTTATCTAACCTAAAATATAAGTAAAAGAATTCAAAGCTCGAAATAAAATAGCACATTTTTTCCCAGTTATCGTTATTTTACCACAATATAAATTATTTTAGTGCTAAAATACCAACATATTATTTAAAATCTCAATAATAATTAATATTCATTCAATATGAATATTGATTGCCCTTGTGTCCACACAAAGTCGAACTTATTAAAGAAAGCAAGTATGCTTTAGAAAACTAAATTCCAAAAATTATAATGGCGATACCTAAATGTCAGTCATATTAAAATTGCAGCTATTTATAGTTTATGAGATATTTCTGGGGCTTTATTTGGAAAAAAATATGAATTTTACACCTGAGGATGTGTTTGATATATGTCGTACTTATTTTCAATGCAATGATAATAATTAGGGATGGCAACGATGCACCGATGACGGATTATGGATCTATATAAGGTAAGTTTGTTTCCAGGATTTAAGGGTGATTTTGGGGATAATAAGGGGTGGAGTTTATGTAGTGCAAAAACGGCATTTCTGACTAGGGTGTCTATTTGAGGCGTAAAAGTCGTCCTTTTGTCAAATATGATGCCTAGATATTTGACTTTGTCTGTAGGTTTAATAGGGATGTTTTTGATGGATAGAGGTTCAAGGATCTGGTTGTCGGTATGCTTGCGGGTAAAAGTAATAAGCTCAGTTTTTGACGGATTTATTCTCAACTTCCAAAGGTCATAATAGGGAATAAGGATGAGCATGTGATAGGAGAGGAGCTGTCTGGTGGCTTGTGCGTAGAAGGATTGGCAGTAGATTGCGGTGTCGTCTGCGTAAAGGGCTAAATTTGTGTTGTAGAACTTAGGGATGTCATCAGCAGTGTATAAGGAGTATAGGAGAGAAGATAGGACGTGCCCTGCGGCACTCCGGGCACGAGATATTTGGGAGTTGAGAGTTTGCCTTCAACCCTCACCTGGAAGGTACGTCAAGAAATGTAGGAATGAAATACTGAAGTTAGGTGCAACGAAAGAATGCATGTCGAGTAAAAGCATCGACGTGTTCAACCCACTATTAAACTCCGCAAAATATCTTGTAATTCTGGCGGCGAGCAGGTTGGTGTTGTGTCCGGGCCGCATATTTACACATCCTCACATACGACGGCACCAGGGTGCTGAAATCGGTTAGGGTTTGTAAGCGTTTGTAGCACTACAAAAGCTCACTGATTTGGGCACCTAATCGCGCCATGTCTTCACGGTGCAATCAATTTGCGGTGAGAGCTCTAGAGGTTTAGATGGCTGGGTCTCACCTGGACGGTCCGGGTTCAAACCCCGTTGCTTTTTTTAGGTTAAGTTTCGAAACAGTTTTTTTCTTGATTTTGGGTATGTCTTGGGTTAGTTTGGGTTAGCACCTGGTTAGTTTCCTTTTCTTGAGCCCCCGTAGCGAGCGAAGCGAGCGGAGGGCCATGCGAAAAGCGAAATATTATATAACAGCGTATTCCAGGTGCCCAAATCAGTGAGCTTTTGTAGCGCTACAAACGCTTACAAAACCTAACCGATTTCAGCACCCTGGTGCCTATGATAGCCAGTTACGTAGGTGCCGAAATCAGTGAGCTTTTGTAGCGTAATTATTGTTCATAAAGGCTCACAGTTTTCAGCACTCTGGTGCCATCGTATGTGAGGATGTGTAAATATGCGTCCGGGCCTAAAACCAAACTGCTCTGCTGGTAAAACCGAGTAGCTCTCCACCCTGGTGTTAATTCTCGACAGAAGGACCCTCATCAGCTTGGCAAGGGTGTTAGGAAGGAAATGGGTCGGTAGGAGGATGGCAGTGTATGATTTTTACCGGATTTATGTATCATAATAACTGCAGCTTTTTTCCATTAATTCGGAAAATGCTGCAGTCGTATAATTGCATTGGTTATGTGTACCAGTTGTACAATTGCTTTCCGCGGGGGGTTTTTAAGGAGGATATTAGGAATTCCGTCCGGGCCTGAAGCTTTTTTATTTTGAAGACAACGCCGGGTTGTAATGCTCGCATGATGGAAAGTTGAACGGTCCCGGTAGCCGCAAGCTGATATATCACACTCCCACTTTCAATTCCCAGCCGGCCTTCCGGCCACCGTCGTTGCTAAAGACGTTTTCACTTCAAAAATATCGTGCTTTTCCTCCCGCGGATAGTTTGATTAAATTATCCAAAGGGAGGAAAAGCAATTTGCTACTGAGGTATGTATATAGTTTTTCTACTACCTCTGACGTCGTTATTTTTTATATACAGGGTGTCCCACCTCGATGGGCCACTATCGATATATGAAGATTCGAATACTTATGGAAATTTTCTGAAAATTCGGTGGTTTACTAAAACGTATGTGTATATCCAACAAACATATTTTCAAGATGGTGGAACTTCCGGTTATACCGGAAGTAGATAAACTTCTTTATTTTAAATGGAACGTCCTGTGTAAAAGTCTTAAGAAGCTTAGAGGGAGGAAAAATTGTTGTTCTCAGGGAGGAAAAGACTTGAACCATTTTCCTCCCTCGTTTCGGGGTCGAAATAGTATATTATTTTATATGGGGGAAAATTGATACTTTCATGGCGCGCTCGTGTTTAACAGCCGAACGGAGTGAGGCTGGTAATAGAGAGCAAGCCATGAAAAGTAACTTTTCCTCCACATAAAATATGCTGTTTTTCTTCAAATGTCGACAAATTAATGCAAAAATATCTCTTTTTAATAGTAATAATAATAATTATTATCAAAGATAAGTTGGTTTGCAAGGCGGCTTAGACCGGTATCGGTGAATAGGCACAGGTCGTTGCTATAGTAATGTAACATAAAGCTGTCAGTGGACACTGTCAACAATAATTATTTTTTTAAAATTGCGTCTCCGATTGCGTATTAATTCCGTATTGATAAGCAGTTATTGAGTAAGTTCGATTAAGTTAATAACCAATTTGTTCCTAAATTAGTGATTTTTAGAAATGCAGTGCACAAATTGAGTGATAAATACAAATTTTAGTTTAATAATTCTTGAGTTGTTGACGCTTGCTTTGTTGTTTGTTTGTATCTATGTTGCTATGGTAACACTTTTACCTCCGCCGGCGGAAAAGTGAAAAGTAAAGCTCCGGCGGAGGAAAAATGAAACTTCACGGCCGCCTACACAGTCGAGTAATGACGGATTTACTGACGTTTGAAGAAAATAGTATATTATTTTATATGGAGGAAAAGTAACTTTTCCTCCAAATAAAATATGCTGTTTTTTCTTCAAATGTCGACAAATTAATGCAAAAACATCTCTTTCTAATAGTAATAATAATAATTATTATTAAAGATAAGTGGGTTCGCAAGGGGGCTTAGACCGGTGTCGGTGAATAGGCACAGGTTGTTGCTATAGTAATGTAACATAAAGCTGTCAGTGGACACTGTCAACAATAATTATTTTTTTAAAATTGCGTTTTAATTCCGTATTGGTAAGCAGTTATTGGGTAAGTTCGATTAAATAATAACCAATTTGTTCCTAAATTAGTGATTTTTAGAAATGCAGTGCACAAATTGAGTGATAAATACAAATTTTATGTTGCTATGACAACACTTTTACTTCCGCCGGCGGAAAAGTGAAAAGTAAAGCTCCGGCGGAGGAAAAACGAAACTTCACGGCCGCCTACACAGTCGAGTAATGACGGATTTACTGACGTTTGAAGAAAAACGAAGTTTTCTAGTATGATAGTGGAAAAAAATATTATTTCTTTAGTTTCCACGGGGTTAAACCCTCAATGACCTTTTGGGCAGGGGTCACCTCAGCCAGGCCGATTTTCTCAGCGATTTCTAGTTTGCTGCGCTTCTAGTAGTTGACTTGGATGCAGTCGACTATTCTGGAATGGAAACTCGTGAAATCTTGGCCATCTGTTTGTTTGCTGCGCTTTCAGCGGTTGACCAGACTCGTCTGAAATGGAAACTAATGAGATGCCCTATTGAGAGTTACGCTCCTAGCAAGAGACCGCGGACCACCTACCCAAAGGGCCATTGAGCTTCTAATCCGTGGGGTCCAATATCTAATGGACACCTCACAAACAGTTGACACCATTTAAATCTGACATTGAAAATTATAGCAGTGCGATATATAGTAACGAGCGACATCTTGTGTAGGTACACGATACCTATCAATGGCAACAGCGGCGGATGAGCCCACCGGGACGCCGGGTATCAAACCCGCGCCGCCCGAGATCGCGCCGGTCGACATCGTTCCCGACATGGAGATCGGTGTTCCCGACGGCGCGCGGCGCACAGTGGATCGACACCGTGTTAAGATTGGGACATTGGGCATTTTCTTAAAATGCAAATTTGGATTTTATTGGAACATATTTTTTAAAAAAACATATTGGCGTTATAGAAAAACAGAGGAAGGCGTTCGTAGTACACTCTTGTGAGGGGGACTTGATGATTTTGGTACAAGTTTTGTATAGCAAAAATTAATAAAAAAATGGGTTCAACTGAAATTTGAAAATCTAAACCTACTTGTATTTTATCAACTTTCGTGTACAGTATTTAGCAGTAGAAATCATTACAGAACAAATTCACATTAACATTATATTTAAAATATATATCTTAACTGTAGGGTAGCCTACAAAATATTGCCCTTAAAAATCCAGTAAAAAGTAAATGTTTTTTGAGTTTTAAAAAAATGGCCAAAGGTATCCAAGCAACTTTTACTTCTAAGGCATAGACCATTTCTTGCTGTAAATAAACCTATCAGGATTGGCTGCCAAAATCTGCAATTTTAAGATTTATTCGGCTTTTAATTATAAACAAAACGTCACATTTTCATGGCCTCATTTTGACAATCTTATTTAAGCTCGCTCAGTAATCGCTGTAGGCTTACGGAGATCGGCTACCTCTCAGAAGAAGCTGCAGAGGTACGAAATAAACATTTCCGTAATTATGGGGAAACAAAATCCAGAAAAAGTAGCCGGCTGTACACAAACCAGGATATTCTACACAACCTTCTTCTAACCTCTGATCCATATATATCCAATCTGAGAATATCTGCAAATTTCAACACAAAGAAGGCTAATTCTGAGTTGACCGAAAAAGCCAAATCATTGTTACGGTTGTTGTAGATACATTATAGTTATCCGCCTTTGTCAAATTTTATGTGTTCTGAATAAGTATATGTTTATAGGTATTGGTAAACAAGTATTTTATTATCCTTTCTTGAATTGATACAGAAAATATTATACCCTTTTAAATTAGCATTACCATTTCAATTCTTTGAAGTAAACACATTCATGAGCCACATGAATACCTATTTTATAAAAAGTTTTCCATCAACTCAGTATAGCCACAATTCCATCAATATTTAACTCTTTTCGCATCAACTAAAAATGTATTATACTTATGAAGCTTTTTTCTCAGCATTTGTAAAATAAGTATGTAATTAAAATTTACATGAAGTATTATTATATTTCACTACACACATGGTCCTTCGCTCGCTCCGGGGCAACCAAACAGTGGCGTAGCTAGAAATGTGGGCGCCGGGGGGCAAGCCTATCCGCTGGCGCCTAAAACAAACCTATATTTTGTCTATATACGCAAATTAATCCAATACATCATACTATTAAACGTATATTTTTGAAGTGAAGCTTCTTAACGTGTGCCGGGAGTAAAATTTGAAGGTCGCGATCTCGACACACGGCAGCCGATCGCAACACATGGCGGGCGAGCTGGCAGGGAACGGAAAACGGTCTCGGACGTTTATTGTGATATCTTTGCTAGTTTACAAGACAAAAATACGGCATTTTCTCTATTACCTTGTCAAGACATAAGCGAAACTTTTATGAAGAATATATTTTTTTCATTTAGGCCTTCCCTTTTTGTTAATTGAGTGATACCTATTTTTAAAAAACTTCTTTTTAACCATATCCGTTAAGATATGTATAAAGCTAGGGCGCTTAATTATTGTGATATCTTTGTTTGTTTACAAAATAAAAATATGGGGTTTGCTCTATTACCTTGTCAAGACATAAGCGAAACTTTTATGAAGAATATTTTTTTTCCTTCAGGTCTTCCCTTTTTGTTAATTGAGTGATATATTTAAAAAAACTACTTTTTAACCAAATCCGTTAAGATATGTATAAAGCTAGGGCGTTTAATTATTGCGATATCTTTGTTTGTTTACAAAATAAAAATATGGGGTTTGCTCTATTACCTTGTCAAGACATAAGCGAAACTTTTATGAAGATTTTTTTTTCATTCACGTCTTTCCTTTTTGTTAATTGAGTGATATATTTAAAAAACTACTTTTTAACCAAATCCGTTAAGATATGTATAAAGCTAGGGCGTTTAATTATTGTGATATCTTTGTTTATTTACAAAATAAAAATATGGGGTTTGCTCTGTTACCTTGTCAAGACATAAGCGAAACTTTTATGAAGAATGAATTTTTTTCATTCAGGTCTTCCCTTTTTGTTAATTGAGTGATATATTTAAAAAAACTACTTTTTAACCAAATCCGTTAAGATATGTATAAGGCTAGG
>JAEQML010081947.1:0-11008 GCA_016904865.1 Pissodes strobi
TTAATTTATTATGGACAACAATAATGCGTTTTGGCATGGGCGTTTTCTGCGAATGGAAGGCAGAAACGTCAGGATTGTTGCGGGCTTTCCCGTGGGGTTAAACCCACAACAACCCCTCGAGCAGCCGCAACAACCTCTCGAGCAGCCGCAACAACCCCTCGAGCAGCCTGAACATCTCGGCGAGCAGCCGCAACAAGCCGTCGGGCAGCCGCAAGACGTCGAGCAGTTGCAACAAGCGGTTGAGCAGCTACAACAACAACTGCAACAAACCGTCCAGCAGCTGCGACAAGCTGTCGACCAGCTACAACAACTGCAACAAGCCGTTGTGCAGCTGCAGCATCAACATCAACAGCCGCAGCAACCACCCCAGCAACCACCCCAACAACCACCCCAACAACATTTCAACAATGTTAGGAGGAGACTGTTTCTGGATGCTGTGTCCTCCGATGAGGACTCCGATGTGGACTTTGAGGCGGCGACACTTCGGTGGCTGTTGCGGCCACCTGTTCAGGATGCTTCATGTTCAACAACCGACCCCGACCTATAGATTTTAAACAATTTAGTGCCCCATAAACATTTAGTGCCCCCAAATCAATTAGTGCCAGTAGAGACGATTTTAGGATTAATATTTAATTAAATTAGTGCATAAGTAAGTACATAATATGGTAAATTTTAAGGTAATAAATTATTTTTTTCAAAATTTTCAAGTAATCTACTTTTTAAACAACATTCTATTAGAAAACTAATTGCTTAAAGTACACAAAAGGTCAAATTTTAGCTAATAAATATTTTTAAATTTTCAAGTAATCTACTTAACGTTTTATTAAAAACGCATTACTTAATTATTAGATTAGTACACAAGCAAGAAAATAAAATAGCCATTTTTTGTTGATAAATAATTTAAAATTCATATTAATCTTTTATCATCTATAAATATGAGATAATCGGATTTTATGTATAAATATATATATTTGTAGTATTATACCAAATGTGCATATCGTAAACAGTATTTAAAAATATTAGAATTATTATTTTAAAAAATTAATATGTGAGCAAGCAAATGAAATAGCGTTTTCGTTAATAAATTATTAAACCTCATATTTAATATTTTATTATCAATTAATGGTTATTGGAAGTATACCCCAAATATGTCCTTCGTAAACAGTAAATAAAATATTTACTAGTAGTTAATTTTTATAGTTAATGCAAAAAAATTTAAATAGCTTTCTCTAATATGTTAATATAGAAAAATGATCGTTCACACTCAATTTTGTGAGCCAGTTTGTCTTTAATATATAAATAAAAATATTTAAATTATTTTGTGAAATTTATTGTTGTTTTTTTTAAATAACTACTATTTTATTTTAATACTAGTTAAATTGAATTCAAAATTTGTATAGTTGGTTATTTTTATAGTTAATATAAGAAAACGATTGAAATAAGCTTATCTAATACGATATTATAGGAATATGAGTGTTTGCATCAATATCAAAAACTTCATTAGTAACATTACAATAGGTTAAATAAAGGATATTTAAATTATTTTGCCAAATTTTATTGTTGTTTTTCAAATAACTACTATGTCATTTTAATAATAGTTAAACGGAATTCAAAATTTGTATAGGTTATTTTTTTTATATAGTTAATCCAAGAAAGCGATTAAAATAAGCTTATCTAATACGATACTATAGGAATATGAGTGTTTGCATCATTATCAAAAAATTCATTAGTAACATTACAATAGGATGAATTAAAATATTTAAATTATTTTGCCAAATTTTATTGTTGGTATTCCAATAACTACTATGCCATTTTAATAATAGTTAAATGAAATTCAAAATTTGTACATGTTATTTTTTTATAGTAAATACAAGAAAACGATTAAAATAAGCTTATCTAATACGGTACTATAGGAATATGAGTGTTTGCATCAATGTCAAAAACTCCATTAGTAACATTACAATATACACAAGCGTTTGGTATGGTTATGTGATACAATGATCTGGAACAAATTATACATTTCAAATCATTAATTGAATATTCCATTTTCCTCTTATAATGGGTATTAACATGTTTATGAATAGTAGAATTTTGAAAAAAACTGAGATGAAGTGAAAAACAAAAATAACACAATATATGATCTTCTCTATCCGGAAATGTTGTTACAACAGCATAACTCTGCGTTATGCAAAACACTCGGTTGAAAAAACCAATCTCATTATAGTTTTCAAGGAACACCACATTTCCATCAGCATATTCATCTTCTGCATCCGTTTCCATTTCTTCTGGATTGGATGGTTCTGCTACGATTTGCATAAAATTGTTGACATCATGGTCACCTATAGATTGAAATTTTTCGATGTCTATTGAACCTAAATCTCTAACATTTAGAGAGTCCAAAACTCTCTGGATGTTTACATCATCCCTAATATCATCCATTTTGTATTGCTAATATCAAAACTTCTTTCTTCACTAAAAGCACTTATAATTGCCAGACAAATTTCTATAGACTGTTCGTCTATGGGATTTTTGTTATTTACTTTAATTTTTTCACCACTTGCTTTTTGGAACCACTATTTCTTTTTCGTTTTCTTGTATTCACCATTATCTACCTGTACAAATTTTGAATTAAAGTTTTGAACCCTAAGCTGCTACTTTTATAATAGCTGTTTAAGTGGGGAATAAAAGCTTAAGGTTACGTACAAAATGTATCAAGGTTATACCAAAGGCAACACCTTGTTTCATGGTGGGAGAACGTCCTCGGTAGGCGGAGTGTCGACATGTATCAAGGTTACACCGAGGCGAAATTGAACAAGGTTACATTACAGAGTGAATCAACACCCAGACTTATGTGTATCTTAATAGTAGAACTAACACTTTACAGGACGGCACAAACTTATTTCATGATGAGAGAGACTCCTCAAAACCCAACGAGAGAGAGCCCTCACGGAGGAGGTAATTACCTCCTCCGTGAGGACTCACTCTCGTTAACACACTACTAAGATAGTGAGTCCGATATTAGAATTGCAACATGGAGTGTGAGAAGTTTGTATGCGGCTAGAAAACTTAACAATGCTGTACAAAGACGAATAGACTCTTGTTATAAACTATGGTTACGTACTGCCACGAAACAGCCACATTATATTACTCTGGCTGTGAAGTGGATGACAAAAATCACCGCAACGGTGTTCGGATTTTGGTTGTAGCATCCATTGTGAAGCACGTTACAAAATTTGTATCAGTCTCAGATCACATAACACTATTACAACTTTGTGGTTATCCTTTTAAAATAAACATTATACAGTTATATTCACTAATAGCAGATAAAAAATATGGCCATGATGTGGAACGCGTGTACAAACAGTTGGACCAACTTGTGAAATCACTGAAAATCATCAAAGTGACATATTTTTGGGACCAATACTTGGTTTAAGAGTTATGGCTTAGACCGTAAACCTTTAGTTGCCGACATCAAATATAAAGAAAATATCCAAAAACCAACACGTCAAGAGTAGACACAATAAAACTACAAGGGAAAAGTGACTGAGACATTGAATCCATTGCTTACGTACCGGAGAAAATACTAATATGCAGTGGTGTAAAATTAGGGATAAAATTAAGGAAGTGATGGAAAGATATATGGAGGCAGTAAAAAGAGGTGGCTGACAGACAAAATAGGTCTAGTGGAGCAACGACAAAAATGTCTCTCTGATTCTTCACAGGTAATCTTGTCATTGTTATTCTGGCTATTTTTAGGTTGCCTTAAGGTAAGTATTTTTTGTCTGCTATTTGGCCCGTTGAACGAAATCTGTGAAGCAGCAGTTGACAGTATTAAGTTGTTTTACTCCTGAAAATTGTAGATGAAGACTTAATTCTGTGTACTTTACTAATTTTTTGTTTCATTCTCCTGGCCGTAAGCTTGAATAATGGAGTTATTTCTTCGACAACATCAAAAAACCGTTTTAATAGATGAGTGTTTTCGATAGGTTATGTTGAACAAAGCTTTGGTGTATTTTTCTTTCTTCTTCTTTGAATTTCTGTTGCCTCTTTTTTTGACAAATTTGGGAGAGGGCAACAGAGTAGAGTATTTTTTAAAACATACAGTTAAGGATCATAAGTTTCACATTTTCATTGTTTTTCTTTATTATTTCACTTTTATGAATGTTTGATATTAAATGGGCACTAAATTTCTTTTTGATGTACCATGTGTTACAGTCGTTGCAGCGCGAAAGAGTAAGTTTCGGTATTGGAGGACGCACTACCTATCATCTAGTTCAGGTTTCTTTGCTAGTTGATCACTTTTTTGCTTGTCTATGAACAGGTAACTGCACTTTACTGTCTGTTTGCTGTTCTACTGCCTGTTTTGTTGTCTGTTTTGCGGTTTCCTGCGTCTGTTTTGCTGTTTGCTGTTTCTTGCTGTCCGTATTGCTGTTTACTGTCTGTCTGTCTGTATTGCTGTTTCTTGCTGTATGTGTTGTTGTCTGTCCGTCTGTCTGCCTGGTTGCTGTTATACTGCCTATTTTTCTGTCTCTTTTGCTGTTTGCTGCCTGTTTTGCTGTTGTTTTGCTGTTTTTTGCTGCTTGTTTTACTGTTTTTCTATTTGCTGTCTATTTGTTTGCTATTTTACTGTCTGTTTGCTGTTTTACTATCTGTTTGCTGTTTTACTGTCTGTTTTGCTGTTGTTTTGTTGTTTCTTGCTGTCTGTTTTGCTATTTTCTGTCTGTCTGTCTGTATGTCTGCTTTGCTGTCTATATGAAACAGTGTAGCTGATGACATAGGGTTTAAAGTTGAATTGTAAAGCGATGGATGGAACTGTTCTTCACTACTACCGTCTTGTTGAAAAATTTAAAATTCTATAAAACGGCTTCTGCAAGTTTTATTTATATGACTTAATATATAGAAAAATCTGTAATAGAATTCATTCTTTTTGGATAGCAATTACTTTATTGCAAAAATAGCATTTTTTGACTATCGCCTGGCACATGAAACTACGGTCTGCAGTCAGGCCTGTTATAATGCATGAAGCAAGATAGTTTTATTTGCAACTAAAAAATTGTTTTATATGATTGAAGAATGTTCTTCCAGGCATCTAACAATTCGAAGGAAGTTGCATGTTTTATTAAATATTTCAATGGAATTATTTTTAATTCTTCCATCGTAAATTCAGATAACAACTTTTCTCCATGGATATGAGATAGCATAAGACTTGATGACGGACAACAGTTCATTTTTAAACAACAATTTAATTCCAGCTCTGATTCGCCGGCTGGAATCTGGATGTTAGTAGATTCTTCTTCTTCAGCCCTCAATTTTGCAAATTTTTAATTTTGTTTGGTTGAAAAGGACATGATTCTCGTTTATGTCTATACATATTAAACTCTTATTACAATCACTGCATTTAAACATCTTTAGTAGTTACTCTGACCAGAGACAGCTTAGTACTAATCGTTGAGATTGTGTGGCTTTTTTTATTTGTTCGAAAGAAGGTCATTGGTGGGGATAAGAGTGGGAAGTGAGTTGAGTAAAACTGGTAGGGGTGACGTGAAATTAGGTAGGGGCATAATAATTTGAAATTAGGTGGGAGGATAAAGACGTGAAATTAGGTAAGGAGATAATGATACAGTATCCCTATAATATCCTTACATTGGGATAATTTTTGAGCCAGAACGAACCAGTGTACACTATTGACGACTTATATGTAAACATTTTGCATCGCCTTCTAAACAAGATGATGATGAACTACGACCCTCATATAATGTTTCGTTGTTAATTGGAAAAAGCGGGAAAACCACACACAATTGGCAAGAAATTAATTTCACCGGTAGTCAAAGGGATATTAAAAACTGTTGTTCATAAGACATCATCAGATATCATCAAAAAAATCCTCTAAATGATAATCAGTGCAAAGAAGAATAGATAAAATGGCAAAATACGTTGGAATATCAATATATGATTACTTGACTTTCAAATTTTAAATTCAACTTGAATCAATTCTAATAGTAAAGTTCTACTCTTGACATATTTGCGATTTATAAAAGATGAAAACAATCCTCAAAAGTTATTATTTGCTTAAAATTTTGAATCAGATGGTAAGGGAAAACCTATATTTAATGCCATGCAACAGTTTTACTTAATCCATGCAAAAGTTTTTTCAATAGAAACAAATTCCTATTTGCAATATTTTGTCTGCTTGTACTAGTGGTGTTTCAGCAATGACAAGGCATCATAAAGGTTTCATAGAGCAATTGAAACACACAATAGCAAATGTATGCGCTGTACATTGTATTATTCATCGTCAACATTTAGTTAGGAAAAAATTAAATGTACGTCTGTATACGTCGCTTCATTACGTTAGTAATGTAGTCAATAAGATTAGAAGGAATAACCGATTATTTGGTAAGCGCTGGCTCCCGAAAGATGTGCTGAACTTTCTTGAAGCCGGAGACGAAAAATTGTGCCAAAACCTGATAACGTCAAAAAATTATACCGCTTAATCGACAGACCTGCTTAAAAAATCAAGTTAATTAACAAGTGCAATGCAAGATAATGAGTTGAATTTAATTAAAGCATAACAGCTGCTTTTGCGGAAAAACTTCTTCTATTCAAACCAAATTTAGGTATAGGTGAGTACAACCACTTTCCCACATTATCAGCAGTCTCTGCAAAACTTGCTTATTGTCAACACGTGGAAATTGTTCATGCTAATTTTACGGAGCGTTTTCAAGATATTTTAAACATGAATATAGCGAGTTGGGTTTTAGATCCTTTCTGAAACACAAATACCACCTTTGGAATAAGAACTTTTAGAACTCCGACAAAGGAACTCAAAGTAAAATTCAAACATGGATACCAAGAGTTCGAGTTTCAAAATTCAATACCAGTTCTCAACCCTGGTTTGTGGGTAAAAGTGCAGAAGCTTTAATCTCATTACATTCGTCCTATATGGGTGAGCATAGATCAGTGCAGTAGCTAATTTACTATCAAAGAAGAAGAACACACTACACATCAATTAACGGGGCGATCAGCGATTGATATTAACGAAATTAGAACCCAACATTTTTAACAATCCACTAGCCTCAACCATCTTTATAGGTTTGTTTATTTATTATTAATTTTGGGTTGACCTCAATATTGTTTATTTCCTATTGATTCTGTGTATATTTTAAAAATTTTAATAAATAATTTTATTGTAGATTTGGTTGCCGCTTTATTAATTTCTACTATTAATAGATAAATATTCAGATCAATTAGGTACAGATAATATGCACCAATATTTTAATATTTCATATATAACTATTATGGGTTAGGGGGGCAATGAAATTTTTGTACTCTTCTAAAGCGGCGATGGTCTATAAAAATTTGGAATAATTGTAGTTTAGTCTAAGAGAAGAACAGGTACGAATTATAAGCACCATTTGAGTTTCACAATATAGTTTTATATACAAAAGCTACAGCGCGCTACATGGTTCCTGTGGAACCCAGTATACCAATTATTCGGCTTTAAATAGATCAATTGCCTTTTTTAATCTAAACTATAAATAAGATCTTAATAAAAATAAAGAAACGACTGATGCAGTGATCTTATTAATTCTGACTACCACGTGCAAAAGCTCAAATTACATATTATATAGTAGTTAGCGTTCCTGGCGTAAATTATTTCAGCTTCAAGTGCAGCATAGTAATAAGAAAACGTAATTTTCATAAATCTTGCTTCTGTTGTAGTAAAGGAACGGCGCGGTGCGGCGGTTAGATACTGTAAAATTACCGAAGGTAGTTTTCCTATGAATATTAGTTTGCTGGAAACAGACTTTAAATGAGTTGCACAACGAGCTAAAAAAAATGTATTCTTAACAAAACCAGCATTCTCCGGTTCTAATAATTAAATATTACTGGAGAGATAAGATGCAGCAGAAGGCTTTTAAATATTTTTTCATTATTGTACTGCTATGTAAATGAAAGGCAAAACTTTAAAAATTAACTTGTATAGATATTTATATCAGTTACTTATGATTAAATGATTTAATGACCAATCGCTTATCATTATTCATTTTTGACTATAGGCGTTAGCAGCATGCTCTCTAATTCATTCCTGGACATTCCACATAATCTTTAATCCGTTAATACTTAAAAAACTACCTTTAGATTTTATCTATACTTTTTCTTTGTTTTTTTAGTATTAGTTCTTAAGAAAAAAAAAAGTTTTATAATTTTGATCAGTAAAAATTGAATAGTGCCTACAAACCACATTTAAAATTGGTCCATACTCCCGGGTTTCATGTTCTTTTGACATATTCTAGATTTTGCTATTTACATGTAGATTTTGTGATACTAAACTTTTATGTATACTAAATAGGCAATATTGAGATTTTAAACGTTGCAAATAAATTCCTCGTGTTTCGGAAATTTAGATTTTTATTTAAGTTTATTTTATTACATGCTTTATTCGTTTTATAGTAATTGGTAATTTAGAAGCGATCGTAATTCACTTGTGATTTTCATCATGCACTTTTATGCATAATCCCTCATGATCTGACCCCGCAACTGAGTATACCTATTAGAGGAAATTCTTAGCTGTCTAAGGCGGTTAAGCCAATCGTTATACGAACTGTCATTCCAATACAGGCTAGTCTCTAGATCCTACCCAATTGGTTTCTATACCTATGTAATTTGCATATTGGCTACTACAAAACATATTATAATTTTATAGATCAGTGCAGAACCTTTGGAGATATTTCCCATATCCTTGCATGCAAAGGCCGTACTACAACCCCATAGCCATCAAACTTTCAAGCTCGAAACGGGCGTTGGTTAATACCACTGAGGAACCTCATAAAAAAACCAAACTAACCCAAACTAACCAAATCTATTAAAATTGATTATAACGTATCCGTACCGAGTTAAAAGACTAAAATAAGTTGAGACTAAGTGAAACTAACGGCGTTAGATCGAGGATTGAGAGACGAATCGAATGCAAATGTTTTTTTGGTTTTTACAACCAATTTTATAAATTGTAAAAACAAATGAAACTTGAAGTAATACTTATTTATGTGGTATATTTTGGTAAACTAAGCTTACGTAATCTGCTAAATGTCATTATCTACATTAAATTGTGTTAGGGGTGGCTGAGGGTGATTTTTAGTTTCTCACGGCAGACTAGTCGTGTTGCATATTGTTAGATCGGGGATTAAGAGACGAATCGAATGTAAATGTTATTTTGTTTTTGACAACCACACTTAACGTTATAAATTATAAAAAGGAACAAAACTTGAAGTAATATGCATTTATGTGGTATATTTTGATAAATTAAACTTACGTAATCTAATCTAATTTAATAAAAAATAACCGAAACTTATATCAACTATTACTGTTAATACAATAATTATGAGTTTTCCCAGATCTCAAATTTTATAAGCGTTGTATTCTGCTTCGGCATTTTCAATGTCTCCCCCGGTTGCATCTTTGTGAAGGGCTATGAATTTTTTGATTAATTCTATAAAAGCGTTTTTTAAATATTTTTCACTTTCATTTATTACTATTCTTGTAAGATAATACATTTAATATAATATGACAAAACATGTCAATACTGTAAAATTAATTTTGCTGCTACCTGGATTCTTCATATTGATATGGACAATTTACCCTCAACCAGCAGAAGTAGCGTTAATCGTTAACCGCTTCCACACAAACACCGGCACATCTCACGATTAATACCCTTGCGAAAGCAAATTGAAATTATCACGCTAAGTTTCTGAATCGAAATATTGCATTTAGTAAACAGCAATCGGAAAAAAATACTGCGATATTATTAAGATTCAAGCTCTGTTAACAATAAAATTCTACAGGCGAGACGATATTCTCAAGAATATAGCAACTTTTCCTTAACCCTTTATTCTCTAAGCCCAAAAGCCTATTGATTTTGTCGAAGAAACGTTATTTGGAAGTAAGGACTCAAAAAGCCCGGATTAGATAATGATTACATTTTCAAACCCTAAAGTATTAAAACAGAAACTATGTAGATGTAGGGGTCTATATACGAATCGGAAGCCATACAATTATTGTTAATACGCAAATTAAGGCCTGTGCTATATGTTGCATTTTAAATACATGTGGTTAAAAAAATATCCGATATGGGATTACATGTTCAATGTCTAGTTACGAATATGGGATCTAAGTTTGTGCGAGTATCTAGTCTTCTACAAGTTACTCCAGAGAAACCTGAATTTAACTTAGTTGATTTTAAATTAAATTATGATTTGACAAAAGAACATCCTGGAAATTCATCGAAACGTTTTTACACTGAGGAGAAAAGGCAGTCATATAGATGCACAAACTTTGATAATGAAAGTAAATAAGCTAGTCAAGGCCTAACTTCCCGCAAGCCTAACTTCAAACGCAAGCTCATATCAATCAGCGTCGTTCTAGACGAACGATAAGATGTAAAACTAGTACTCCCTCTGAAAGGTACCTACCAGCCTGTCTGAGGAGACCTGTGAAAGTTGAAACCGATCACAGGTGGTGCTTTCCCGGACCTAAATGAAAGTCAAGCTCATGTATCAATATTCTGGTCTTTCGAAAAAGAACTTTCTGTCGTAAATCATATATTATAGACCAAGAAACGCCATACTTTTATTAAAAGGGAAATGTCTTGTACAGAAATCGATTTTGTATTTGGTTACTGCCTGCGAGGGAGATCCGATACATATCAAAATTGTATTACCAAACATTCTTCAGAGTTATAAAACTTCTACCAGTACACTACAGAGGGAGTACTAGTTTTACAACTTACCGTTCGTCTAGAATGACGCTGATTGATATGGGATTGCGTTTGAAGTTAGGTTCGGAAAAGGTACCCACTAGCCTGTCTGAGGAGATTTGTGAACGTTGAAACCGGTCACAGGTGGTGCTTCCACGGACCTAAATGAAAATCAAGCTCATGTATCAGTATTCTGGTCTTTCGAAAAAGAACTTTCTTTCGTAAATCATATATTATAGACCAAGAAACGCCATA
>JAEQML010081948.1:0-11008 GCA_016904865.1 Pissodes strobi
TACGATTTTTGCATTTTGATCATTTCGTGATCAGCCAGGAATACAACACTTTTGAGGCATAATTACAATAACTATCTATCAGTTATCACAAAACTACCCGAAAACGAGAGAAAACATACAATTAATCACAAACGGCTGACGCCACAAAAGCAACAAGTCTTCAACTCCGAAATATATAGCTTTACGTATTTAAAAATAAGCCTAACAATATAAATTATTTACCTAAATATAGAGCGAAATATTAGGTAAAAGTTTCACGCACTTAGAAGCACATAAATACTTCCGATTTCATAAAAATGCAACAAAATAACACTAATTACCGATTACCTCAGCCATTAAACATGGCAAATTCGTAAATCGTTTGTTTTGTTGCGCTGTTGCCGGCTCTATAAGCAAAGCACAGTAGACTCTCGATAATTGGCAGAGAGGTGTTTATTGGTTAGGACCAGCGGTGCTGCCAATTAGTGAGATGGGCAAATTATCCGGTGAGAACATGTATGATTTTAAATATGTATGTAAATGCAAGATGTCTGCCTATATTTCATAGGTATAGATACATATTATGAATAACGTTTCTAATACGTATGAATGTATTTAGAGAGATGGTGAGTAATAATCTGCGAATTTTAAAACGTTCTTATTTACTTGTTCCCATTTGGAGAATTTCTACATAGCGCGCAGCGGTGACGCGTGTACTAACAAGGTAGTAGTATTAAATAATTAAATAAATAAATTACCAAATACCACATTATAAAAAGAGGAAAGAACATCTTATGGAAATAATACCTTTTACAATATTGGAAAAATTGTGATGTAAGGGATACATTCTTTATATACGGTCATCCTAATATTCGCTACTATCGTAGTAGTCTGGTAACGTTACAACCAATTGTGCCTCGATCGCAATTACCCTTCCACCCGCAAGCCCCCTCCTACATCTTCACTCCAAATAGCAAAGGCCTACATGCATGACGGCACGAGCTAAAATTATGTGAGCACTTAGTCCTTTTGTAGAGGTGTTGTTGGTCGATTGTATAAATTGTGTTTTGGTATTGTGGATAAAACTGATTTATAATGTTAGGAAAAAGCAAGCAACTCAAACTTAGTACAACAGATCGACATAACCTTAAGCAAAAGTTGACAAGAGACATTTACTTTTGCGCTGATTCAAATGTCAGTGATGTAAGAATTTAAAGTATTTTTAATGGTTCTGGACCAACGCTCCCATCACAAAAGGCTTCTTTTACGTAAAAAGAGGACTTACGCTGAAAGTTCGATTGGCTAAAGTTATTATTATGCGATTTTTTGCTACCTGGACTCCGGTACATCTCCGTCTGTCATGTTTAACGATTTCAAATCGAAACACAAAACACGGTGTCTTGAGAGATTTTTCATTCGGGCCCATAATTAATGCTTCAACACGAGCCGGTAAATGTCAGGCATTAAATATTCGCCGGCGATCGGGATATGCATACGCGTATTTTCAATTTGTCGTCGGGATGCCACATAAATAATACGCACTCGGTATCATACATTCATTTTCGCTGTGGGTCTTTTATGGGCGATTTTATGTAGGACCATCGGAATAAAATATTGTTTTTTAGATACTGTTTTAGCAAACATTATGGCATATGTTAGGATAGAAATATTTTTATCATCGGTTTTTGAAAAAAAAAACATTTTGCACAAAAGTTGATCGGGAAACGTAAGAAGTGCTAAAATGCAAAAATCGAAAGTATTTCATTCATTTCTGAAAAATCAAGTTTTTTGCACTAGTGCAAAAAGTAGGACTGTTTATCTGAAATTGATAGACTTACTGTTGTGAGAAGTACTCCTCAGAATCAATGTACTCATCAGAATCATTTATTCAAAGTTGTCTCTAAATAATTACTATATCAAATGAATTAAGAATCCAAGATCCGGTTTTTTCACAATTTCAGGTTTTTTCCCACATTGGATATTTGGTGATTTTTCCGGCGATGGGATAGAAGGAACGTATTGCAAAAGGAATAAGCTTTCTAATAATTATTTCCGTTTCGAAACCTGATTTGCCTATACTACAGTAACAAATATGGATCTTATATCATCATCATTACATTTGAATATCGACGTAAGCAGAAGAGCACCTATTAAGATTTTTAATGCGATAGTATTAATTTCTCGGAGATCACTAATATCACTTTCGAATAGATTAGTAAAATTCGGTGCTATAGCACCGAATTCTACTATACTAGAGTTGGTCCACTGCAGGATAATGTCTAAAATGTTACTACATCATAACATATTGCACGCTATCAGGGCATCAGCAGCTTTGGTACTGTATTTATTAATCCTGGACACTTCAAAACAATGTTATGTTGTTGGGTTATACTATTTTTGCTCCAAACTGGGATCACAGACCACTTGAAACGCTCTTGCCATAATAATATGTCATGGCAATGCGGTTAGTGTATTCTCCATCTGACGAATTTTCCAAATCTAATTCCATTGATTCGTTATTGTCTTCCGCTTCATCCTCGATTTCAATCTCACTGCTGTGTTTACTAATAACATGTAGTAACGATCGTTCTCATCTTCTTCGTTAGAATATTCCTATTCTGTCCACTTCAGAAGGGTTTCTTCATAAGTTGTATAACCAAGCTTGACATGCGTCGAAGGGCCAAACTGTGGTCTTCCATCATGGAAAATTGAAAAAAAAAATTACACAGGTATGACGTCAGACAGATAGTCGCCAACAATCAAAACAACGTAAGTTAATAGAAAATGCACAAATCGCCTTGCCACTAACACTGTAGCCTTAGTGTGGAAAAGCTACGAGGTCCGACCTTTAAGTACGTCTCTGATATGTCACATCTGTAGTTACGGGTTAATTATAACCATTAGAAAATAACATGAGGTAAAACTTAACTAACTAACCTAAAGAGGAATTATAAATAATTTTAAATACTGAAAACAATACGATCGAAATAAATCCATAGAGATATGAAGATTAAAATGTAATAAATTAAATCAGTATTAGAAAAAAAAGGAAATAAAGTAAAATTTAATTGTACACTTAGAAAATGACATGAGACTAACTTAAGCTAAACATAATTAATTATACCTAGTTTTAAATGGGTCATTAAAATTAATGTTTAAATATAAAAATATATGTCCTCTACAATATATACAGGGTGTTACTTGATGATAGGCCGTAATTCCAAGGGCGCATTCCTGAACTAAATTTAAGTAAAAAAGTTCATATAAACATGTGACCTAAAAAGTCTGGTTTTCAAGATACAGGGTGTCAAATATTAAAAAAAATGGTTTTTTATTAATATCTCAAAGATCCTTGTGCCGATTTTGTTGAAATTTGGCAGCGTTATTCACTGTAATAAGACGCTAAGTTAGCACTAACTAGAAGATAATTATGAGTTCCGGTGGCGTCTCGAGGAGCAGTCTGACGAATAATATTGAAAAAAAAAATGTATGCCACTGACATCTTTTCGCATCTTTATTCGTTTTCGAGGAAAAAAATTAAAACCACTTCATTGCATGTCAAAAAATTGTTAAAATAAAATCATGTTAACTTGGATCGTTGCTAGGTAATGTTGTTTTGTTGTTATGAACATAATGTTTTTTACTTTCAGTGACAGTTTGTTATTATTTTCTCTCTGGCCAAAAAGTAGATTGTGATGTTAAAACAATGGTAAATAATTATTCTAAGTTGGATATGACACACATGCATTTCCTTTATGATCTTGCCAATGGTAATTCCACGGAGGACCGGCGACTCCATCAAGAAAGGTATCCTGATCGTGTCCTTCCAGGCAGAAAAACATTCATAAACATCTGACAGATTTAAACGTAATACCTCCGAGGGAAGACCTCGTGCAATTCGAACTCCCACTGTTGGGGACATACAGCGGCCTAAGAGAATCCAGCAATCAGTACGAGAATAATTGGGAAGGAGTTAAATATTTGCTATAAAATGGTATGAAAAATTTTAAGAGACTCTTTGTTGTATCCTTACCACGTACAAAGAGTTCAGGCATTTCTTCTAAGAGATTTTGAACAGCGTAAGCAATTTTGAGGATGGTATCTTCAAAGACTTGCAGAAAATCATCACTTTGTTTCCATCATTATTTTACGGACAATGCGCATTTTTTCAGAAATTCAATAAATACTTTTCATAATAATTATAACTGGGCACAAGAAAGTCTTCATGCTACTACAGAGACATTTCCAGGAACAATTTTCTCTCAACGATTGGAACGGTATCATAGGTGACTATTTGATTGAACCATTTTATTTACCAGCACACCTTAACGGACAATCTTACAGTAATTTTCTACAAAAGGATTTGCATTTGCTTTTTGAAGATATTCCTCTTCAGTTACTGCAACAACATTGGTTTATGCATGATGGTTTAGTGTATTGGCTGGAGAGTATTTGAATGAAGCTTGGGTAGGTCGTGCCGGACCACAATTCTCGCCAACTAAATCGCCTGACTTAAACAGCCTAGATCTTTATTTATGGGGACACCTAAAATAATTAGTTTCCGTTACAGCAATCGAGACAATAGAACAACTAAGGAATGGAATTGTAGACGCATGTGAAACCATACGTACCACTAATGGAATTTTCGAAAGAGTTCGTCACTCCATGAGAAGGAGAGCAGAAGCCTGCATAGAAGCGGGTGGTGGCCATTTCTAACATCTTTTGTGAATATTATGATAAATTGTTATTCCTTCATACTTGCTAGATTTTAAAAGATGGCTTATAAATAAAAATTGTGAAACGATCAAAGTTGATTTTACTTTAACAATTTTTCGACATGCAATGAAGTGGTTTTTATTTTTTCCTCGAAAATGAAGTAAGGTTCGAATGATATCAAGGGACAAAAAAGTTGTATTTTTAGCTGCTTAATTCGAAAAAAGCATAACATTTTTAAGAAAGTCAGTGGCGTACATTTTTTTTGTCAATAATATTCGTGAGACTGCCTCACGAGACGCCTCTGGAACTCATAATTATCTTCTAGTTAATGCTAACTTAGCGCCTTATTACAATGAATAACACTGCCAAATTTCAACAAAATCGGCACAAGGATCTTCGAGATATTAATAAAAAAACATTTTTTAAAAACTTTCAGACACTTTATCTTGAAAACAAGACTTTTTAGAATACATATTTATATAAAATGTTCTGCTTGAATTTGATTCAGGAATGGGCCCTTGGAATTACCGCCCATCATTAAATATCAACTTGTATATTACATAAAAAATCATTCGGTCTTTTTAACATCCTGCCCTTAAGAGTGAAATGTATTTTTCTGGTTCTCTGTTGTTTGTTTATAATAATAAGCACTTGAAAAAGTAATGTTTTCGTTGTTATCTTTTGTTATGTAAAAAAACTGCGTGGCGGGAACTTTGTTGCAAAACTGAACTTACCCTTTGGCCACTCGACATTACCATTCGACGCAACGTATTCACAATTCTGATAATGGAGAATGAATTATTTGGATGTATACATAAATATGGTTTTCTTCAAAAGCGTCTGTAGACCCGATGTAATTTTCGATACCGACTCTAACGCCATTGACTCGATCGATTGCATTCGCGCTATGTCTTCGCGATGCAATCGGTTTGCAGTGTGAGCCGTGGTGGTCGAGAGGTCTAGATGGTTGGTCTCAACTCGGCAGCAGCAACTATAGGCAGCGGCCCTCTGGTTCAAACCCCGTCCCTTTTTTTTATTTTTTTATGGTAACATTTCTAAACAGTTTTTTTCTTGATTTTGGGTACGTCTTGGGTTAGTTTGAGTTAGCAACCAGGTGCTTTTCTTGAGCCCCCGTAGCGAGCGCAGCGAGCAGAGGGCCATGCGAAAAGTGATATTACTTATTGTAATACGTGCCCGTACTTTGGATGCACTTTTTACGAAATATTTTTCTTTAATAACCTAAAAACCAGGATATATTTAACAAAAGCCGTATTATAGTGGATATACAGCAGCTTGCATGTGTTTCCGCGAATACAGTCACAAAGAATCCCCCTTCCTTGTGAATACATTCCACGCAAGGCCACCTATAGTAAATTTGGTCGGGTCGCTAGACTCTTGTGTGTTCTTCTTCTTCTTAGTCATAACATTTTAACAGATGTGTTGTAACCCTAATTAATGAGGTTCAATATTTTAGATAGCTCTCCTGACTACATCACGCCATCTGTCACGATCTGAAGACATGTGAGCTGCTTGTGGGAAAGTAGCATCTAATAGGGTTTTAGTCACATCCATTCAACGATTTGGTGATCGCCCACGTCGTCTACACCCTTCAGGTTTATCCTGTACAATAAGTCTTTCCATAAACTCACTCCGATTGATGTGTCCGAAGAAGAGCGTTTTGACGGACATATTTCCTGTTGAATTGAGACACTCGTTTTATGTGCGGTCCAGGGTATCCTCAACATGCGTCTCCACGCCCGCATCTCAAAAGCATCAATCCGGCGACGATCCACTTCCTTGATGGTCCATGTTTCGGAGGCATACAAGATAATTGAAAAGACCAGAGTGCTGACTAGATTAGTTTTTGTTTGTTTTGTGATGTCATTATCCCGCCATATTTTGTTTAATTGCGTCAGTGCTGCTCTAGCGAGTTGAATACGAGTTTTATCTCGTCATCGCAACCACCGGTATTTTCCAATAAGCCTCCCAAGTATACAAATCTGTTGACAACTTCACACCGGCCAATGGTCTGACATTCGGGATAGTTGTTGTGTTCCCTATCAATGACCATGATTTTGGTTGTAGTATAGTTTATATTTACCGTACAGAGCACTAACATCTTCAAGTCTCTTCAGGAGACTAGGCACTTCCGCCCGCAATCAAGGTCGTATCATCAGCAAATCTCAAGATAGATACTTTTCTACCACCAATATTTACACCACAGTCTGCCTCCAGTACCTGTCTCATAATAACTTCACTGTAGACAGCGGCGGGAGCACACAGCCCTGTCTCACACATTTCCATGTAACACATTCGTCAGACAGGCATTTATCAACTCTCACACGAGCAGAGTTATTATTATAAAGTTGTCGTATAAGGAGGTCATCTGGGACACCCATTGACAACAGTATACTCCACAGCTTTTCCCATTTTACATTGTCGAATGCTTTGGTATTATTGACAAAATATAAATATGTAGGTGTGTAATAGTCTCTCGACTTTTCTATGATTTGCCTAACATTCAGAATGTGTTCCCTAGATCCTCTGCCCTTCATGAATCCAGCCTGTTCAGGAGATATCTGCCATAGAAGATGATGCTCCAAACGTGCCCGCAAAATATATAAGAAGATCTTGCTGGTATGGGACATCAAGGCAAGTAGTCTATAATTATCACAATTGTTGGTAGCGCCTTTCTTATGAAGGGGAACTTTTCTTCAATGTTCAAGCCTATCAAAGTCTTTAGTCAACTCTGGGTCAGCCACAAGACGGATTGCTCTCCTCTGTATGGAGTCCAATATCTTGAGCATGTGTTTAAGTTTAGGTGCTGAGCTCCACACATGGGAACAGTATTCCAGTAGTCTTATCTGGGCCTTATAGAGCAGTAAGTGCTGATGAGATGTATAAAACTTTTTTGCTCTATAGAGTGCTCCTAGCTTTTGTGCTACTGCCTTGGCGATTTTGTGACGTGATTACGCCAAGACATGTTGTTTTCTACGTTGCTGCCTAGCAAGCTTATGGATGAGACCAGAATCAGTGTTTGTCCGGTCATTGATAAGTGAGGTCCTGCGGTGTTTGCTTTTTCTTGAGAAGACAGCTGCTTGAGTCTTTCCTGCGTTGAACTGGACATTATTTTCCTCGCCCCATTCCACTATGGCGTTCATGTCCTCATTGATGGCAGCACTCTTATTTTCTCCGCGTTTCGAACGAGCAACGGTCATTTGAGTCCGCGACATGAATGAGGATATAAGAGTGCTGTCGTCTGCAAAGCTAAAAATAGAATTGTTTGTCATGTCTAAGAGATCGTTGATACAGAGTAGAAACAGGCATTGATTTTAAATTCCTCCGAGAGATATCCATCAATACCAACGCGGATGCTTCGATCTCTTAACAAATTGGAAAGCCATGGAAGCAGTACTGGTGGTAGTTCGTATGCTGTCAATTTGGTTAACAATCTGTCACGCCACACCCTATCAAATGCTTTGGATATGTCGAGAGCCACTGCATGAGATTCGCCGTAGCTCTCGATGGCTTTGGTCCACAGGTAGGTCACGTAAGTCAGCAGATCTCTTGTCGATCTGTGCTTGCGAAAGCCATACTGGCGATCGTTTATGATGCCTGCGATTCGGGATATGTTAAGAGCTGTTCGTTGATCAGTGTCTCCATGACTTTGGACATGATGGCTAAGGCAATTGGACGGTAGTTATTTGGAATCGTTTCGACAATACAGTAGATACTCATACAACAACTGGCTCTCGTATTAATTCATTCTTCCATGTATTGGGTGCCGCAATTTTTATAGCTTCACTCTCGTAGCTGCGCTATTAATACTCCAACTGGACAAATATTATATCATCCAGAATAAACCAAAATAATTTATATAAGTTTGATTTGGCATAAGAATATATGATGGAATATTTGCTGACTAGTTTAGCAATTACGTAAAAGCTCGTTTGCGATTATGTGAATATCTTGAAACGCATTAAATTTCGTTTAGTTTCCATGCACAGACGATTTTTTGAGATAATTAGCTTTTTTAAACGGTTTGGATTATAAGCGCTGTATAATAAGCGTTAAACGTTCAAATAGCACGCATCCGAGAATTCAAATATACGCTATAATTAATGAAGTTAACAAAATAATAGGACCCGTTTTAAAATTTTTAATATTCATCCGGCATACTCGACTGCTCCCAAAATTCGATTATAATTGATACTTTTGGATACGCTGTTTTATATTAATTATACCAATGGGAACGGATAAATTAATTATGTTTATTGTTTTACGCTCTTTAAAGAAAAGTCGTAACATCTCTGCGGTCGTCTAATACTTGATTTCTTATTAATTGAATCGGTAAAAGATCGAAAAAATTTAACACAGTGTTCTAAGGTATATTAAAATCTCGTTATGGTCTAAATACCATTTGTATCGTTAGCAAAACGCTACTTTGTTTATTGATGAGATAGGCCGTATAAATTACGTAAGTTAAATGGTATTTCGTCACTAGTACGAAAAAAACACACTTAATTACACTTTTCGTTTTTAGATCGATTTGCAATCAGATATTCTGTCAATTACATTAAATCGCCAACAATTCTTCTTCTTCTTCTGCTGATATTCATTAATGGATGTTTGCGATCCCTTCTGACAATTTTACTCTGTGTCTGATGGTGTCAATTAATTCTCCTGTGGTTCTTATCCTCGTCCATTGCTTGATATTTCGGAGCCACGACATCCTCTTTCTGTCCAGTTCCCTTCTTCCCTCTGTCTTTCCTTCTATTGATAATTGGAGCAAATGGCACCTCTCGTTTCGTATCACATGTCCCAGGTGCGCTGTTTTCGTGCATTTTATCGTGCCCAGCAGTTCACGTTCTCCTCCTATCCTCCTCAGAATTTCCTCGTTGGTTTTTCTTGCTGGCCATGGAACTTTCGAGATTTTCGGTAGACCCACATCACAGCTTCCAGCTTGTTCATGATATTAACCTTCAGTATCCAGCCTTCTATGCCATATAATAGCACGGGCCATACGTAACATTTTGTGAATCTTATTCTGAGGTTGAGGTCGAACTCAGAGTTCGTAAGGACGTTTCTGAATCTCATGAATGAGCTCCTCGCATTTTCTATTCTGCGCTTGATTTCTACGTCTGACGACCAGTCTTCACACAACCAAGTCCCCAGATAGACAGACTTTTTTACCCGTTCTATGTCTTCACTATTGTATTATAGTTTTGCATTCTGAAATTCATCTAATTTGCGGGTGATTGTTAGGAACTTTGTCTTTTTTATGTTGATGTTAATTCCCATACGCCGGCTGTGTATTCCAACTGTGTCCAGGAGCCTGTGGAGGTCATTCATGTTATCTGCTATCAGGACTGTGTCATCTGCATACCGTATATTGTTGATCCATGTACCATTTACTTTGATGCCTAATTGTTGCCCTTCGAGAGCTTCTTGGAAGATGTTTCCAAAATAAACGTTAAACAGAAGTGGGGAGAGGACACATCCCTGCCTTACACCTCTAAGGTTATTCTGTGCCTTTGTAACTTCGTTATCAACTCTAACTGCAACCGACTGGTTCCAGCACAAGTTTTCAATACAGCGTATGTCTTTCCGATTTATGTCAAGTCGCCTCAGTATTTGAACGAGTATATAATGTTGCACTCTGTCAAGTGCTTTTTCGTAGTCTATGAAACACATCACTACATCTTTCCTCTGGTCGTAGCAGTTCTGAACTAACACTTGGATGTGATCAGTGCCTCTCTCGTACCGAGACCCCGTCTAAATCCGAATTGAGAGGATTTAATAGCGTCTTCGCATTTTGTGGAAATTCTGTAGTGAATGACTTTCAGAAATATTTTCAGAGTGTGACTCATCAAGCTGATTAGTCTGTGGTCTTTACATCTTGTTGTGTTGTTCTTTTTTAGGAGTGAGATGAAAATAGATGTAAGCCATTTGGTTGGGAATTATCCTGTGTTATAAATTTGGTTGAAAAGCCCCTGAAGCATCTTAATAGCTTCGTTGTCCAATAATTTGAGCAGCTCAACAGACACTAGATCTGGCCCAACCGTGTTCTTATCTTTCGAACTATTTATTGCTCTAGTAATCTCTTCTATTGTAATCGACGGTCCACACAAACTATCCGGATAAATTTCAACTGCAAAGAGGTTGCCAACATACTGTTCCCAGATAGCTTTTCTCTGTGCGCTGTCTTGTGCCATTTGTTGTTTCTTTTATTTTCTTGTGCAGTAACAAGAGCGATGTTTCAAAACGTTTGTTGACCAATATGTAGTCTATCTGGTTTCTAATTATATGTTCG
>JAEQML010081949.1:0-11008 GCA_016904865.1 Pissodes strobi
AAATAAATATTTTTTAAAAAGTGAAATTAGTTATTGGTGATATAACAATTGGCGCAGTCGGTAGGATTCGTCAACGTCGGCAGAACACGGAAGTCCCTAACTGTTGACAGTGGATCCCAATCCTTAAACGAAGCAAAGAACCTCATTCCAGACGTCCTCACTCAACGGTAGCTGTGGAAGGAACACCAAGTGAAACCCCTGACAGTGTGACCCAGAGAATAAGACGACTCATGTTCCTGTTAGCGTAAGTGATATTGAATCATCTCGTTACTGTTTTATTCATTTTAAATCCGTATTTTACTGAAAACTGTTCGATTTTCTAATACGTATTATTTCTCCTTTTCTCATAATATTTGCGAATAGTAATTTATTGTATTAACCTTATAGAACATTAAGCAATATGCCTGAAACGCGATCTCAATCTCAACGCGAAGGAGACGATGAAATCGAACCGTATAGGCTTTCTGAAATATTTTCGATCGTTCCCGAGTTTGAGGGTGATCAGATTTCTTTAGGTACCTTTTTAAACGCGTGCGAATGTGCATTTAAAATGGCAACAGCCGACCAACGGCTTCTTTTAGTGATTCACATAAAAAATAAACTGAAAGGTAGAGCCGCACAATTAATAAACTCTAGGAATCCCTCAACTTTTAATGAAATTAAACAACTCCTTAATCTGCACTTCGGAGATTCGAGAGATTTATCATCTCTAATACAGGATCTCCAAAGGCTCCGTCAACTTTCCGGAGAATCAGCCCTGACCTTTTACAATCGATTGCAAGTGTTAAACGCAAAAATGCTTTCTAGTATTCACAAAGCTTCAAATCTTTCAAATGACCAAAAGGCAGCCCAGATCAACCTTGTCGAAACGATGGCCCTAAACACACTTTTGACTGGTTTAGAACCTCGACTTGGCCAAATAATCCGTGCAGGAGACCCTAAAAATCTCGTAGAGGCTCATTCGCGCATCAGAAGAGAAATTCAGTTATCCTATTTCGAAACACAAAAATCAATTAAACCTATTATCTCGAAGCCTATTCAACCAATTAGAAGGCCTCCGCCCCAATCTATGAAATGTTTTAATTGTGGGCGCACTGGCCATACGGCCGTAGAATGTCGTTCCCAGCCTATGCAACGACCCAATAATTATCAAAATAATAATAATAATTATCAAAGGCAGTTTTCTCCCTCAAATCAAACACAAGCAACCAATCTGTCACAACAAGCTAGACCTAACGCATTTTCAAACTTTCAAAGGTCCCCTGTAGCGACCCAACAAAATTACAATTCATCTCGCCCACCTGTGATTCAGAGAAATCCTAACTACTCTCCAAATCAGCAACGAGCCCATCACGTTAATTTTGACCACCTAACTTACGAGGAACCTCAGTATTACGACGAATACTATTCAAACGAAAATAATAGCCATTCTCAAGAATACTGCCCCGATAATGATCAAATCTTTCAAGAAAATTTCGATCAATCGATCGAGAGTCAGGATTACCAAAATTTTCTTTCACTCCCTCAACAAGATCATCCACCGGATATTCTGACGCAAGCAACAGATCCGATATCCGAACTCCAGACTCAAATCCAGACTATGAATTTGGACAGTCTAGATCCGAACCTCAATTTCCCAGAGCAAGCGTTTCTCTAAACCCACTCCTTACAGTCAACCCAAAAAATCTTTACTATATAAATGACGCAACGAATTCGTATAAACTTCTAATTGATACGGGAGCCGGAATATCTATATTTAAAGAAAATACTGTTAGAAATTTTCCATCCCGTTCATCCGAAAATGTAACCATCCAAGGAATAACAAATCAAAAACTTTCCATAAAGGAATCAACCCTTATCCCATTTCAAATAGGCAATCCACATAAAGTCTTCATCTATAACCTAGATATTGATTTTGACGGCATTTTAGGACTCGATTTTCTCGAGCACTATGAATGCATAATTGACCTTAAATCGAAAAATCTAATTACAAATTTTAAAACAATTCCGTTGCATAAAGTTGATGTTAATACAAAAGTAGACAATGCCTGCAAAAATAACTTACCAAATAAAATCTCAATTGACGGCCGCACGGAAAAAGTTTTCAAATTAAAATGCAATTTATCAAATACTGACGCCATACTTAGTTCTCAAGAAAAAGAAAAAGTTCGGTTACCAAATGCACTCGTACATGTTAACAAAAATGGAGAATTTATGACGTCTATTATAAATGCTAACGCCATCCCAAAAACTATAGATTTTTCTGATTTTTCTATCGAGCCGGTTATACCCAACGACCCTATTTTTAATTTAAATATCCAAGATAGCTGCGACCCCACACAAATCGATAGAATTCAAATCATACGAAACGAATTAAGGACAGAACACTTAAACAGCGAGGAAAAAGAACTGATTACCCAGCTTTGCTTAGAATATGCGGATATATTTTACATAGAAGGGGATAAATTAACATTCTCAAATACAATTAAGCACGTCATAGAAACAAACAATGCTAGGCCTGTTTTTACGAAATCTTACAGATATCCTCAGATACATAAAGAAGAAGTAAAAACACAAATAGGCAAAATGTTAGACCAAAACATCATCCGCCCCTCTGTATCACCTTGGTCGTCACCTGTGTGGGTGGTACCCAAGAAGCTGGATGCGTCCGGAAAACAGAAATGGCGCGTGGTAATCGACTATCGCAAACTTAATGAGCTTAGTGTAGACGATAAGTACCCCCTTCCAAATATCTCCGATCTACTGGATCAGCTCGGTAAATGCCAATATTTCTCGACACTCGATCTCGCATCCGGATTCCATCAAATAGAGATCGATCCCCAAGACATTCCCAAGACAGCCTTTTCAGTAGACAACGGTCATTATGAATTCACTCGTATGCCGTTTGGGTTAAAAAATGCCCCGTCCACCTTCCAACGTGTCATGGACAATATTCTTTTGGGCATCCAGAATGAGCGTTGTTTAGTCTATATGGATGACATAATTGTCTATTCACCAACTATCCATGAACATATCGATAGACTAAAGGAAGTATTTAAGCGTCTTCAAAAGGCTAACCTGAAAATCCAACCAGACAAATGCGAATTCCTAAGAAAAGAAGTCGCTTATCTCGGACATCTCGTCACCAAAGACGGTGTCAAACCAAATCCTTCAAAGGTAGAATGCGTTCGGAACTTTCCAGAGCCAAAAAATCCAAAAGACATCAAGTCATTCCTAGGATTAGCTGGATATTACCGCCGGTTCATTCCGAACTTCGCTAAAACTTCTAAACCCCTTACGAAACTTCTCAAAAAGGATACTTCTTTTCTCTTTGACTCTGAATGTAGGAACGCATTTGTTGAACTTAAACAAGCACTGATTTCAGACCCCATCCTAATCTATCCCAACTTCGAAGAACCCTTTCTGCTTACCACAGATGCAAGTGCCTTTGCAATTGGTGCTGTCCTATCACAGGGACCTGTGGGAAAAGACCTTCCAATAGCCTTTGCATCAAGAACACTCTGTAACGCGGAAACAAAATATTCTACAATCGAAAGAGAACTTCTAGCGATTGTATGGGCCGTGAAACATTTTCGCCCTTATCTATTTGGGAGAAAATTTACCCTAATTACTGACCATCGACCCCTGACCTGGCTCTTTTCGATCAAAGACCCCGGTAGTCGATTAGCAAGATGGCGTTTGAAACTAGAAGAGTATAACTACAAAATTGAACACAAACCAGGCAAGATAAATAAAAACGCGGACGCACTATCCAGAATAAAAATCAACCATTTTCAACAGTGTGCGAACTTTCTGTCAAAAATTCCGATGTTTGCTTCAAATGAAGACGACAGCGAAAGCGAAGATCAGAATCAAGATAATCCACCCGCTATTGACCTAGTAGAAGTAGACGACGAACAACTTACGCAAGAGTTCAATAGGTTCGTGAACTTGTATAATACTCGATCAATAATAGACTATTCTAAGATTGAAATATCTAATTCTCAGCTTTTAGACAAGTCTCACAAGCTAATAGTCACCTTTTTTCGACAGAACAAGCTTGAAGAAATGCATCATAAAATAATAGAAGATATTTTCGAGGAAAATATTGACTTTGATAACACCAGCATCAATATTGCTTCAAGTAAAACAACAAAGGATAGAAAATATCTTATTATCCCATTACCGTTTGATCCCGGAAGTGTAGCAGCACATTTGTTTTACGTTATTTTTAAGAACCAAAATGAATTCGATCCTTCAAAGACTTATTGCATAGAGAATAATCTAGAGCTACCTATCCTGGAAATTTTCTCATTCATTTTCGCCGACAAGGAAATCAAGCTTAAGATATGCCAAAATATTGTGAAAACCCCAGCGGATGACGAAATACCTCAAATTCTAGAACACTACCATTTGGGCAAAAACAATTTGCACCGGGGTATAAATGAGACCGTTCGACGTATAAAAGAAAGATACAATTGGCCGAACTTGATCAAAGACGTTGAAAAGATAATTAGAAGTTGTGAAATATGTCAAAAAGTTAAAGTATGTCGGAAAAACCTCAGCTGTCCATTAGTAATAACGGAAACTCCAAAAACTCCGTTCGAGAGAATAAATATTGACATATTTGAATACCCAACTAAAAATTACGCACTCACAATTAGGGATGAACTCACCAAGTTCACGCAGGCGTACCCATTAGACGATAAAAAAGCAAAATCAGTTGTTAACACCTTGTTAGTTTTCTTCCAGCACTATGGAACTCCATTAAGGATACATTGTGACTATGGGCGCGAGTTCGACAACACCCTTATAAAAGATCTCTGCGAATTGTATGATATAAAGCTAACATTCTCTAGCGTAAATCATCCACAGTCCAACGGATCTATAGAAAGGTTTCACGCAACTCTATCAGAAATGATCAGAGCGAATTTAGCCGAAAATCCTACAGAACATCCCTTCAATGTACTCCCATACGCCACCATATGTTACAACAACACCAAAAATAAGACCCATGGTTTTACGCCCTACGAGCTTATTTTTGGACACACATCAAGTAGACCTCCCGAAACATTATATAACCAAGAAAAATTAATATCCAAATATGTAAGAGACCTCAATAATCGTATGGAATATTTTTACAAAATTGCCCGAGCGAAAACCGAACGGCAAAAAGAAAAGGCAAAAGTTAGATTCGATCAAACCGCATCGACTAGTATCCCGGAATACAAAGTTGGCGATAAAGTTTATGTCAAAGAATCCCAAATTAAAAGTAAAGCCGAAAACAAATTTAACGGGCCTTTTGAAATAACCAAACTTTTTCAAAATTCTGCCATATTACTCAACCCCCAAACAAATCAAACTACGAAAGTCAATTTTGACAGACTAAAACCGTATTTTGATTAAGTGTTTTCTTTGCAGATTGTTCGGGCTGTTCCCGATTGCCTTCTCCCAATTCTCCATAACACCTATAAACAATACACTCGGAATTTTCTTCCACGAGGAAGGCTCCATTAAGGTATCAAACGAAAAATGGACGCTCCTTGTATATAAAGATCTTCTCCACATTAAGGAAGCAATCTCGAATAACGATAAAATCCTGGAAGGGTTGTTAGACGCCTTTATTAATCCTGAATCGCCTAGAATGCTATCCTTTAAAACGGAAGTACAAACACATGTCAGCCTTCTCAACCAAATATCCGACTCTGTTAATCTTAAGTATAGGGAAATAATCGCTGATACAAAAAACTACGCGCTTAGAAACAGACGTGGAATTGCAAACGGCATAGGTACAATCTGGAAATCCATCACGGGAAATCTTGATGCCTCAGACGGCGAATATTTTAATGATTGTATCAACAAAGTCACCCAAGATGAAAGGCAAATTGAAAATTTATTAAAAAACCAAATTTCTGTTACTACTTCCGTGATAAGAAATTTTAACACAACCATTCAACAATTACAAATAGACGAAGAAACCTTCAACAAAGACATTGGGGAAATTCAAAGATCAATAATGGACATTGGCGATGATCTTGCGTTTTACGACGCCCAGATAAAAACATTAAATTTATGTGAGTCACTAATGGAAAGCTATGCTTTCTTGGAAACATCCCTTAATGACGTTTTAAACGCAATAGCGTTTTCGCGATTAAAAATATTACACAGCTCCATAATCACCCCAAGAGATCTGATTAACTCCCTCCAACAAATCTCACAGTCGCTAAGAAAAAATAATCTTCCACTACCGATCTATTCTTCAACTGTAGCTCAATATATTGACATAATCGAATTGGAAGCCTATCAATCCGATTCGAAGGTAGTATTCATTCTCAAGATCCCTCTAGTCGAACCAGAAACATATACCTTATATCATCTATACCCAATCCCTGTATTAGATAATCGAACAGAATTTTATCACATTATTCCAACAATACATAAATATATTGCGCGGGACGATGATTCAATGTTATATATTTCTCTACAAAATCTGGAGGGATGTAAACCACTGAAACAAGGTCAGAAGATCTGCTCTGCAGTCCTGCCCTATCCTATAGACAGCGAAGCCATTTGTGAAGCCCAGCTATTGAAGATATCAAGCTATCTACCAAGAACTTGCCAAGTCTCTCTGCTCCTGGCTAAAGGATACAACGTCAAGGAAATTGACCAAAACTTTTGGTTAATAACGATGTCAGATCCATTACCACTCACAATAAAATGTGAGGGAAGAGATGCCAAGACGGAAATTATCAACGTCAATTCTCTTCTGAAACTTCAGCCATACTGCAATGCCTTTATAGGAAGTACAAGGGTCCATGCGAGACGACTGATTGACAAATACCAAAATGTCACGTACAGAAGTCATCCAGTAACAATTCCCTACACATGTTGCCAGCACATCTCAGGGAAGCAGCACATACCCGATCTCAAACCGCTGAAATTAAACAAAATCGATGCAGAAGACCTCAACATCGCACAACACAAACTAGACCAATATTCGGAAGATCTGGATAAACTAATTAATCAACCATTTGTCCAGAAACACTTATCTTGGTTCACGATTTTTACAATAATCGTGGTGGTCAGCCTGCCAGTTCTCTATATCCTGTGGAAGTGTCGACGAAGAAGGAAGCAACCCAGAAATCCCAGTATCACCATGGGCACGGGACACGATGATCCCCCGTTTCCACCTAGACACCAGCCCCGGAAGAATCCCAGATTGAGACTACCCAACTTCCTTGCAAAAAGAAGACCATCCATTCACCCTGAAATAGAACAGGAAGAAGAGGAAGAAGAATTTTAACTATGATAATATAAATGGAAAAAGTTAATACAGAGTATTATCTTTTTACTAAAAGGGGGAGTTGTTATATGCAAATTATTTGACCTGTTGTACTGCGGTCACCTTCACACGCGTCTCATATTACGCAATAACAACCTCACCTGACGAAATTCTATGAAGCATCATCAGCAGATTGCGAAACGTGCTTATATCTGCTTATGATGCACAATGGCATAATATAAATAGGAATTCTAATTATATCGAACTAGTTAAGATTTTAAGTTGTAACTCGTTATTATGTTTGTCTGAATATTTAAAAGTAAAGTGTCTAATAAAATTAAATAAATATTTTTTAAAAAGTGAAATTAGTTATTGGTGATATAACATATATATATATATTCGATATATGAAAAAGATTATTAATTATCTTTCATAATGATTGATGCGCATTATTTACTGGCACCTACGGTTAACCTTGTATGATAAGCGCGGCGCGCTCTCCGCCCTCTATCTCAAAAACGGTTGAATATATAAAAAAATATTTGGAACAAAAGTTGTAGAGAATTTCATTCTCTACAATTTTTATTTTTAATGCAAATAGCATTAAAACCATAGGAAGCGAGATATTTGTAAAAAACCGATTTTTGTGATCTTTGACCTTGAATATCTTAAGAGGCGGACACGAGATTTTACAAGACTTTTGAGACAACTTTTAGAACGCCAAAATAAAGGTTTATTACAAGTTTACAGCTTGTTATCTCTCATTCCGAGGTGAAACCTCTAATGTGACTGGACTAAAATCCGAATATTTCGTAGAAACCTTTGGCATCGATCAATCAATACATTTGCAGAGATTATTATTCGATAATCGGGTCCAAATGCCTTTCCCCTCATATCCAATCTATTTATATATTTTCGAGAATCTTATTTAAGGACTTAAATAATCATTGTTTTTATCGCACCGA
This sequence comes from Pissodes strobi, assembly GCA_016904865.1. Lineage (NCBI taxonomy): Eukaryota > Metazoa > Arthropoda > Insecta > Coleoptera > Curculionidae > Pissodes > Pissodes strobi. The sequence continues at coordinate 8,248 of JAEQML010081949.1, forward strand.
AAATCCACTTGTCGATCGTACTCATTGCAAAATCGGATTAAAAATTAAAAATTTAAGCAAATCAGAGGCGTGCATGAATATTATATTTTTTTATTTTGTTTACTAACGGCTAATGATATCAGCATGCACGTCAATGTAAAGTTGTAATAATTGTTTCAGGTTTTAACGTACCTATACACGACATAGCAATGAAACATGATTGGTTCGCTATCGTTTTGGTATTGGTCAACGCCGTTTTGGTCACGTGTATCAACGACTTGGTGGTGACCAACATGACCGCCGAATTCGAAAAAGTAACAACCGTTCAACTCAACGTGCATAACGAATACGTTTTAATTTATCCCAAATCGTCCGTAAGTATTACGTAACTAATAAGAGTGAGTATTCAATAGGTCAAAGTCAATATAGCGTACCGACTCCCTAGGCTCCGCCCACTTGTTAAGATCTGTGAAATTTCTTAATAAAACTTTATTTTGAATAATAAATTCAAATTCGCCTCTTGTGCACGACCTTTCGAGCCGAAAGTAGAATGAAGAAATGGCAAAACTAAAGTAGAAATGGAGCGTGGTCCTTTGAGCTAAACATAGCATTAAGAGTTTCACACCTCTTTTTAATGGTCGTTCATTCTTACCATATTATTCGCAAGTGACAAAATAGATTAAGCCAGATAATCAAGGAATTTTCGTCACTTGTTCATAACCCTTCAAGCAAGTGACACAATAAAATATGAAACAATTTATTAAGTTACAATATAGAAAAAGAGATAGATGGTTAAGGTACTACTTACAACCTGCGATTTATTTTTTTTTTCTTTGAAATTGGAAACGTTTCGAATTCATCGACAAAGATATTTATTTTATTTATTGCATTAGGCTCGCGAAATTCACCTGAGTACATTTCTACCCTAAATAATCTAGTCACATTAAGATTATATATGGTAATAAGCTGTAAACTTATATAAACTTTTATTTTGGCGTTCTAAAAGTTGTCTTAAAAGTCTCATAAAATCTCTTGTCCGCGTCTGACGATATTCAAGATCATAGGTCATAAAAATCGTTTTTTTTGCAAATATCTCACTTCCTATGGTCTTAATGCCATTTGCATTTATTATAAAAATTGTAGACAATGAAATTCTCTACAACTTTTGTCCCCAATATTTTTTTATATATTCAACTGTTTTTGAGATAGAGGACGGAGAGCGCGCCGTGCTTACCTATGCAGAGCATAATGCAAAGTAGTAGAGAGCGATAGGCGGGGTTGATTCTCCCTGGGGGGCCATAGACGGTTGGGATTCTCTTTGGGCCTATGACGGGGTCAACTCTCCCGAGGGCCATAGACGAGTTCAATTATCCCTGGTGACCTTGATAAAGCCCACTTGGCCTTGGGTGTATTCGACCTTGAATGGATTTGACCTTGAATGTACTTGAGGTAAAGTATAAATACTCTTTTATGGATCTCGTCGTTTGTGTGTTTCCTTTAAAACTAAAGGACCACCGCAGTCACCTTCGAAATGAAGGACTGTAGACTTGTTTCCTTGAGCGTTGCTCGATAATTTTCCATTCTTTTAGTTTCCATGCCATTTGGCGATAATTCACATGCTGGTATATAGTTAAGTTGTCGGTACCCTGACGAGCTATGGGTGGATACTTTTCATAGTCCACCGAGGAAGCGAAACAACATTCCTCTACACTAAGCATGCTTTTAGAATTTTACTATATAAATATATATATACTTATATGTTAATTATATTTTAAATGAAAGAGAATATAGTAAAAACATTTTAATAAAATTGTCTTCTAGCGCTTATATTAAACCTGCTCTGAGGCACATCAGAAAAGTCCAATTCCACGCAACACTCGTTAACACTAGCAGAAATTGTATTAACGGGCTATACAATAAGTACCAAGTGTGACAATTACGTACATATAAAAGAGTTTGGTTACGTGTAGGGTAAGAAGGTACATGAATATGAAGAGCTTCGAGACATTCTGGGCTCTTAATAGCATTGTTAAGAACATTAAAAGCAAAGCTTCTACGGACAAGGGGAGCTAAATCTAAGTAAGACATAATTTGGGCCCCATTAAGATCTGTTCCATTAAGTAGAAGTTTATATTTTGCATATTTTATAAATTTAAGTTGCACACTCTCAAGCCTATTATTATTGATATTACGGGCACCAAACTATGCTAGAGAACTCCAATATCGATCTAACAAGTGATATATACAATGTTTTTACAGCAAATACATTTTTTAGATCCCTAGTGATTCTCTTGACAAAACCTAGCATCCTGTTAGCTCTAGATAATACATTGTCAATGTGAACTGTAAATATAAGCCTCGTATCCAAGTATACACCAAGATCCTTCACAACAGATACACTCCTGAGAGCAAAACCATTTGCCAAGTATTCGACGAGAAGCACTGTCCTTAATCGACTGAATCGCATGAAGTAACATTTGTCGATATTCAATAACATGTTGTTAAATCTATACCATTCAAAGACTGTGGCCTGATGATATTTGACGAACCAGTTTCAATCAAATCATCAGCAAAAAGCAAGACGTTGAAAGGAAGTATATTTAGTAGATGTGACCATCAACTTTAACTTGCTGCTTGCTCTCTATCCGACAGATATGATTTGATTCAGGAAAGCAAAGATCCTGTAATCCCATAATTGGACAACTTTGAAATTAAGCTTTGCAGAAGCCTGTATACAAAGTTGTCCAATTATGGGATTACAGGATCTTTGCTTTCCTGAATC
>JAEQML010081952.1:0-11007 GCA_016904865.1 Pissodes strobi
AAGGGAATTTTACAGTGAACCAGAAAATCGAAACAAAATGTTTGTATCAGGTGTCATAAAAGAGTTTTAGTGCCCAAAAGGTGAAAACTTAAAATCACTTCATGGTATATCTAGTTATATATCAAATAAAAGGGAATTTTACAGCGAACCAGAAAATCGAAAAAAAATTATATAAGGCGTTATAAAAAAGTTTAGTACCCAAAAGGTGTTACCTTGAAATCGCTTCAAAGAATATCAAGTTAAACATCAAATGAAAGGGAATTTTACAGTGAACCAGAAAATCGAAATAAAATTTTTGTATAAGGTGTCATAAAAGAGTTTTAGTGCCCAAAAGGTGTTAACTTAAAATCACTTCAAGGTATATCAAGCTATATATCAAATGAAAGGGAATTTTACAGCAAACCAGAATATCGAAAAAAAATTTGTTTAAGGCGTCATAAAATAGTGTTAGTACCCAAAAGGTGGTAACTTGAAATCGCTTCAAAGTATATCAAGTTAAATACCAAATTGTAGAGAATTTTACAACGAATTAAAAAATGAAAGGGAATTTTACAGTGAACCAGAAAATCGAAACAAAATGTTTGTATAAGGTGTCATAAAAGAGTTTTAGTGCCCAAAAGGTGATAACTTAAAATCACTTCAAGGTATATCAAGTTAGATATCAAATGCAAGGAAATTTTACAGCGAACCAGAAAATCGATTTAGAATTTTTATGACATTTTTCATAGAATAACTAATGCCCAAAATGTTTTAACTTAAAATCGCTTCAAAATATATCAAGTTATATATCAAATTATTGGAAATTTTACAACGAATTTTAATATCGAATCAGAATATTTGTATCAATTATCATAAAGGAACTATAGTACCCATAAGGTTTTAACTTAAAATCGCTTCAAAATATATCAAGTTAAATACCAAATTGTAGAGAATTTTACAACGAATTAAAAAATGTAATCAACGTTTTTATATAAATTTTTCATAGTTCTACAAAGACATTAGCAATATTTTGCTTTGCATTAATTTTCAAGGCAAACAAAAAGGCCTGAAAATAGATTTCAAAAAATGCAAAAAAAAAAAACGTTTCAATGTTATAAAAAGTTCTCAACTGTTTATAAAAAATAATGTATTTAGAGTTATTATATTAAAATTGACATTAATAATATCAAAATTAGCATGGCCTCTTAACTGCAGATGCATCTAGGACAAGTTTACTAAGATTTAAAAACTGCAAGCAGTAATATAAATGTAAGATCTTGATATCATGTTATTTCTATAGATAGGTACTTTACAGATGAGAGAATAAAATTATAAATTCATATAGATAGGTATATAAAATACCCTTAGTATTTTGCCAAAATTAAGCAGTTCGATATTTAAAAAAAGAAAAATAAAGACAGAGTATTTGAACCGAAAAAAGCTCTTAGATACTGGTGTAATATAATAGAGGTAGGTATAAAATATAGTTATAGTATTCTAGCTAATTAGATAATTGGATACATAAAATAGAAATACAGAGTTAGGTAACAAACCAAATAAAACATGATGACGTCACATTAGATGCGGGGCAGATGGAGTAGGTCACGTGGACGATTTTTGCTACTGCGCATTCCTCTACGCGGTGGATGTTGGTGAACATATCTACTATACCTACTGAGATGATACACAAAATACTTTGGGGCAAAACAATAACAATTTCTATTGGTCAAAGACCTAATAAAGTTGTACCCGATAAAGTACACATGTATTTTTGGTTGAGATAGCCAAATTCTCATAGAGACAGAAATACGATCGTTGATTCGATGCGGCAAGGTGCCATCTTCAACTTCGGTCTCAGTACCGCCCCAGATATACTAACGTCGCAATTAATCGTTTTTCGTGGATTCATATGAAAAGATTTATGCGACGTTAGTAGTATAGATGAGGCGGTACTGGGACCAAAGTTTCTGTTGCCCACCATTCTTCGACGAAGAGATGACGTAACGTTTTTTAAGAAGTCGTTTCTGCAGTTGAAGAAGTGATCGACAATGGTCAGGGGTGATTGAAACGACCAAAATAGTTTAGTTCCGAAATCGTTTTGCATAGTGTTAACCTTTCACTTGACCGTTCTACTTCCAAGATATGAGCAAACATAAAACATGCAACATAGACATTGTTTATAGGTTTTGGTCACTGTTTTAAAAATATGTTATCTTACCTCAGATCAAATTTCTATACTTATCTAAATCGTTTATACAAATGTCGAATTGACCTAAAACGATCCTATTAACTCGAATAACCAATACACGACGTACTCACTAAACGAAAATAGTGTCCTAATTTTATTGAAATTTCCCCGTGCCTTTTGCGTTAAAAAGGAACCCGCCTATTAAGCTCGAAGGGCGTTTTCAGCCACGGACGAGAAACAAGAGGTCTCTTACGCGTAATTTCAGTAAGGGCTTTCAAAAGTTCCGCTCTTTCAGGGTCCCGTAATACGGCAAGCGAGACAAGTAAACGGACGCGAAAGGGAGGAAGCGAGAACGTGGTTTGCAGAATCACTTTTTGTCGACAAGTTTTGCGTTAAAAATGCGCCAATTGTTCGAGTTGATGACTTCAACTAGCAGGGTAAGTGGCGATGCTTTAATTTCACTTTCGGCTTGATATTTTTATAAAAAGGGTCCAAAATGTATTTTAATTCTTGTAAAAATCATTTTATGCAGGACAAATTATCTTAAATAATAGACAATCGTAGGGTAACTTAAGCCTAGCATATTGCGTGAACCAAAATATTATGTAAACATCCAAGACCAATTACCCCTTAACTTGCTAAGGTCAGCAAATTATATCATATGAATACTCAAGAGAACCATCAGTTCGACAGACTTTGTCTCCCACCTTCCCGCTCGACCTGATGTTACCGCAGTGCACATGTACGTGGTCTGGGGGTAATTCACCTAAAGTCGAATTTGTCAACATTCAAAGTAGAATCTGTCAAATAAAGTGCAGTGTAAATTCTTAGTGAAATTATGTCAAACAAGTGTCAGTTTTATACACAAGTAATATGTCAGTGCTCATCAGCTTCGTTCGAAATAAATTTTTTAAAAACATATTTTTTAATAAATATTTAGTTATTTGAAAACAAATATTAAAATTATGATGATTAACTAATAACTAATTAACAAATAATACATATAAATGAAAGTGTTCCATAAAACACTAAACTTTAAACTGAAGAAATAAATAAATAGAAAATACTTTAAATCAATAATTTTTGATGAAACCAAGGAAGAAGTTTTAAGTACATATTTGCATATTATGAAAGTAAAGAAATATATATTCGAGGTAAGAAAATACCCCTTTAATTGAAGCTAAAGTCTTAAACTACTATTTGGAATTTTATAGCAGTTATTTGAAAAACATCAATAAATTCCAATCATTTAACAGAGGAATATAAATTCCTATTTTTTTATTTGGTCATTAGAAGACAACTTATCTTTTCAAAATTTAATTTAAAATTCTCATATTTCTTTATTGTATTAGATACAGCTATTTGAACATTTTGTATTCACTATAAAAAAATAACTACAAATTTTGGATCTCTTTAACTGTTGTTTAAAATTGTATAGTAGTTATTTGAGAAACATCAATAAAATTCAATAATATTTAACATAGGAATTTAAGTACCTATTTTTTTATTTGGCCATTAGAAGACAACTTATCTTTACAAAATTGAATTTGAATACCCATATTTCTTTATTTCCGTATTATATACAGCTACTTGAACCTTTTGTATTAGCTATAAAAAATTATTTTATACATTTTTAATCTATTGAACTGTTATTTAAAAGTGTATAGTAGTTATATGAAAAATATTAATAAATTTCAATTAACAGAGCAATTTAAATACCTTTTTTTTTATTTGATCATTAGAAGACAAGTAAGTTTTGCAAAATTGGGTGTGAATACTCATATTTTTGAAATACCATATTAAATAAAGCTATTTAAACCTTTTGTATTAACTATAAAAAATTATTTTTTAAATTATGAATCTATTTAACTATTATTTAAAATTGTATAATAGTTATTAATAATTTGCAATAATATTTGACAGACCTATTTAAATATTTTTTACTGAACTAATAAAAGGCAACCTTACTCTACTATTACATTAAAGTAGCTAGTATGATAATATTAAAATTGAATTTCCCGTCTTTCATTCTCATCATAATCATCATAAGAAGACCTCATCCTCATCATCATCATCATAAGAAGACCACTTCTTTAACTACAGAAACACTTTTTGAAAAACGTTACATTCTCTCTTTGTCGGATAATGGTGGCTAACAAAATATTTGGTGCCAGTACCGCTTCATCTATACTACTAACGTCGCATAAATCTTTATTTGATTAAGCGAAAAAAGATTATTGCAATTTAAAATACTCATGTAAGAGTTATTCATCATTGGTGCATAGGTTCTTTGAGCTATTCACTCTATTCGCATCGGATCTTGCGACGTTAATAGTATAGCTAGGGCGGTCCTGAGACTGAAGTTGAAGACGGCACCTTTTTCTGCCTTTCATGCTCATCATCATATGGAATAATTTCCAAAATATCTCTAATTTGTTTAGTTTCTTTCATAATAATTCTTTGGGCAAACATCGTTTTTCTAACCACATTGTTAAATAGTCTAAACAAAATTTGTGAATTTAAGAATTTGATGAGCTAACTATTTTTAATTTATTTTCTGACTGCTCCCTTTCGAGTACTTGATTTCTTAATTTGAGTTCTTCCATAAAACACTAAACTTTAAACTGAGGAAATAAATTAATAGAAAATACTTTAAATCAATAAATGTTTAAGAAACTAAGGAAGAGGTTTTTGAAGTTATTTGAAAAACATCAATAAATTTCAATAACATTTAACAGAGCAATCTAAATACCTATTTTTTTTATTTGGCCATTAGAAGACAACTTAGCTGTACAAAATTGGACGTATATGCTCATATTCTTTAGTAGATTAAGCTATTTGAACCTTTTGTATTAACTATAAAAATTAACTTTGTAAATTTTGAATGTATTTAACAATTATTTAAAATTGTATAGTATATGAAAAACATCAATAAATTTCAATAATATTTGACAGTTTTATTTAAATATTTTTTATTTAACCATTAAAAGACAACCTAACTTTACTATTACATTAAAGTAGCTATACAGTATGATAATATCAAAATCAAATTTCCTATCCTTCATCCTCATCATCATAGGATCACTTCTTCAACTACAGAAACTACTTTTCGAAATACGTTACATTATCTCTTCGTCATAGAACGGTGTCCAACAAAATATTTGGTCCCAGTACCGCCTTTGGTCCCAGTACCGAAGAAAAATCTAAGAAGAATAAAATATGTATGTACACAAATTCGTTAAAAGTTAATTAAATTTAGTTAGCATTTTCTTCACAAAAGGAGGTTAAATACAGTTATTAATAATTAGGGGATGGTGAACTTCATTAACAAGAAACAATTATTCGATATAGATTTTTTAAAAGTGCACAAGTTTGTTAACAAGAATAGCTACAATCTCATAGTTTTCAATATATTTCAATATTTATTAAATTAAACAACAACATTATTATAACAACCATGTGTTAATGTGTCATGTTTATTGTCTAATTTAAATTCTTTTTTATCGTACTTTTTTCTGTTTTATACTGTAGATTTGATGTTTTGGCTCTAATCATCTGATTTATTACATTTAGTGCCAAATAAATATATTTTATAATCATCAATTTCTAATATCTCTTATTACATACTTTTTAACCCCTTGTTTTTATTTATATTTTCTTCAACATCATTAATTTTGAATGCACATTGTTTAGCTTTTAGAACAATAAACTCATTAATAATTTTACTATTTAATTCGACTAAACTTTTCAATTACTTTCTTAATAGTCTATTTCACCCCAAAAATATGTAAATGTTTAGATTTAAATTCATGTTATGTCTATCATCAACCTTACTTTTATTTAAATTACCTGTAGCATCTTTAAATATCTGTGAAATATATACAATAGAATTTTGTTATAAAAAGTATTAAAAATGTTTTTAAAATTTTTATGTTAATATAATAAAGCCAATTTTTATAACACTTTTAGTATATAGCAAACATTACTATCTGATATACCAGTTGGTCTCTACATTTTTATCAAAATCAGTATTTAATACAGTATTTTGCTTTTTAATTTAAATTTAAAATACTATACTTTAAAAGCATATCACAAGCAATTAAATAATTCAATGGAACATGGATTAAAACTAAACAACATAGATATAGTTGTTTTATGAAAAAATATATATGCTTAATCCAACTTTAAGAAAAATCTATACATTAATAAATAATACTGTTTTTAAAAAAGCGGTGGAAAATATTTAAAATAGTTATCTTCTTTTGAATATTTTTCATTGTTTCACCAAAAACTACATTATTCAATAATTTGATAAAATCTCAGGAATTTTCAGCTTTTTCTCAAAATTTGAGTAGCAACAAGTAAAAGAATTATATAACTAAATATGAAAAAATTATTGTAGAATATTATAAGCTTTTCAAATTTAAATTATCATGGACAAATACCACAATAACCATGCGATTATATTTCTATATCTTATATAATATATCCTATAAATTCTTCTTTATCAATTTGACTGTTTTATGGTATAGATTTGATGTTCCTGAACTCTAATTATTTTATTTATTTTCAAATAAACAACTTTTATAATCATCAATTTTTAATTTTTTTATTACACTTTTTCTCTTTCTATTTCTAATTTTTTTTATGATTCATTTTGAATGTACATTGTTTAGTTTTAGCTCAACACTCATAAAAAATGTTACTATTTAATTTGTCCTTAAACTTTTCAAATACTTTCTTGTTAGTCATTTCACAGAAAAATATAATATGAAAATATTTAAAGAAGATATTATTTTACCTATACAAATTCATTAATATGCTCTATGGTTTATTTGATTTAAATGATAATAAATTACATCTTTAAATATCTGTTTAATGTTTAATGAGAATGGTGGCCATCAAAATTTTTGGTCCCAGTACCGAAGAAAAATCTATGAAAAATAAAATATGTAAGCACGAATTTGGTAAAAATTAATTAAGTTTAGTTAGCATTTTCATCACAAACAGAAATTAAAAAATTTATTATTAATTAAAAGATAGTGAACTTCATTAACAAGAAACAATTATTCAATATAGATTTTTTAAAGGTGCACAAGTATGTTAACAAGAATAGCTACAATTTCATAGTTTTCAATATATTTTAATATTTATTAAATTAAACAACATTATTATAACAACTATGTGTTAATGTGTCATGTTTATAATCTAATTTAATTTTTTTTTTATCATACTTTTTCTGTTTCATACTGTAGATTTGATGTTTTGGCTCTAATCATCTGATATATTACATTCAGTGCCAAATAAATATATTTTATAATCATCAATTTCTAATATCTTTTATTACATATTTTTAACACCTTTTTTATTTCTGTTTTCTTCAACATCATTAATTTTGAATTCACATTGTTTAGGTGTTAGAACAATAAACTCATTAATAATTTTACTAGTTAATTCGACTTTAAACTTTTCAATTACTTTCTTATTAGTCTATTTCACAGCAAAAATATGAAAATGTTTAAATGTAAAATCATGTTATGTCTATCATCAACCTTACTTTTATTTAAATTATCTGTAGTTACATCTTAAAATATCTGTTAAATATATACAATATAATTTTGTTATAAAAAGTATTAAAATTTTTTAAAAATTTTCATGTTAATATAATAAAGCCAATTTTTTATAACACTTTTAGTATATAGCAAACATTACTATCTGATATACCAGTTGGTCTCTACATTTTTATCAAAATCAGTATGTAATACAGTATTTTACTTTTAAATTTAAATTTAAAATACTATACTTTAAAAGCATATCACAAGCAAATAAATAATTCAATGGAACGGATTAAAACTAAAGAACATAGATATAGTTGTTTTATGAAAAAATATATATGCTTAATCCAATTTTAAGAAAAATCTATAAATTAATAAATATTGCTGATTTTGGTAATGCTGTGGAAAATATTCGAAATAGGATATTTATTTTATTTTGAATATTTTTTATTGTTTCACCAAACACTACATTATTCATTAACTTGAAAAAATCTCCCGAATTTTCAGATTTTTCTCAAAATTTAAGTAGTAACAAGTAAAGGAATTAGATAAACAAATATGAAATTAAAATTATTGTAGAAATATAAGCTTTTCAAATTCAAATTATCATGGACAAATACCACAATAACCATGCGATTATATTTCTATATCTTATATATATCTTCTAAATTCTTCTTTATCAATTTGACTGTTTTATGGTATAGATTTGACGTTCCTGAACTCTAATTATTTTATTTATTTTCAAATAAACAACTTTTATAATCATCAATTTTTAATTTTTTTATTACATACTTTTTGATACCCTTTCTATTTCTTATTTTCTTATGATTCATTTTGAATGTACATTGTTTAGTTTTAGCCCAACAAACTCATCAAAAATTTTACTATTTAATTTGTCTTTAAACTATTCAAATACTTTCTTGTAAGTCATTTCACAGAAAAATATAATATGAAAATATTTAAAGAAGATATTATTTAACCTATACAAATTCATTAATATGCCGTATGGTTTATCTGATTTAAATGATAGTAAATTACATATTTAAATATCTGTTTAATGTTTAATGAACCAATTTTCAAAAGTTATAATAATTGATTTCCAAATATGACTAATAATTTTGAAATTGGATGTTTCATGTTTATAAATTGATAGTTTATCTTAATGTTTAAATAGTTTTCACAATTATTAAGTTTATATAAAGTAGAACATGTTTTTAGATTCTGTGGAACTACAGAAAATACTTATAATTAAATTTTTTATTACGCATGCATCATAATCAACGATTATCGCACGCTGCAGCGTGCTTAAAATGATGTTTATGATGCGCCTACTTTTTTAAAGGTTGCTATAGAAACATTTGATCATGTCAAATGTGACAGATTAATATATTCGTCAATATATCCCTTAAGTTTAATATTTAAAACATTTTTGAGATTATGATGCATTCGTAATAAAAAATAGCGTATGATATACTTGTATAAGAGCCATTTAAAGCCCTTGCGACTTACAAAACACTCCGCTGCGCGTTGTGTTTTGAAATCTGTCGCGCGTGCTTTAAAGGCCCTCTTATACACTTATATCATAATATACTATTATGGGAAAATATATATGGTCAATCCAATATTGAGAGAAAGCTAAAAATTAGTTAATAAGGCAGATTTTGGTAAAACCATGGAAAATATTGGAAACATGATATTTATCCTATTTTGAATACTTTCAATTATTTTATCAAAAATTGCATTTATCGTTAATCTGAAAATATCTTATTCACTAATCTTTCAGCTTTTCCCCAAAATGTTACTAACAATAAGTAAAAAAAATTGCTTTACAATTACATAACCTAAATTTTAATTATCGTGATATGAAAAAAATTAATATTATAGAATTATCAGCTTTTCAAATCCCAATTATCATGGAACAATACTATAATAACCATGCGTTTATATTTATTATCCAATATATATCCTATAAATTCTTCTTTATCATCAATTTTATTCTGTTTCATAGTATAGATTTGATGTTTCTGATCTCTAATCATCTGTTTTATTTTCAAACAATGGTATATTCATCAATTTTTTATTTTTTTAAAACCTTCTTTTCCATTTCTTATTTTCTTCATCAATTATTTTGAGTGCACATTGTGTAGGTTTGGGTTAGTAATAGTTCATTGCTGCATAGGTTCTTTAACCTATTCATTCTAATCGCATCGGATCTTGCGACGTTAGTAGTATAGCTGGGGCGGTACTGAGACCGAAGTTGAAGGCACCTTTTCCTATCCTTCATCCTCATCATCATATAATATATCATTTAAATAACGTTAAAAATATATATAATTGTTTCTTAAACGGAAAAGTCAACAAACCAATATTGACCCAGTCCGATACCAATTTGTATTACCGTCTGGAGGGCATCGCAAACCGAATTGATCAAAGTTTCCGCATTATCTCGACATGGCAAACACAGACGTTTGATACTAAGATACAAACGTTGACAACTATTAATGACGGTCAGTATAATCCCGACGTCATATTTCGATATTAATAGGTCTATTGAGCTTAAGGACATTAGTCGACAACTGGCACGACAGGAGAACAACTTGATTGTGTCTGCGAAGCGGACGTGGCAACGACGACGTCATCTTCGAGTTTGTATTATATGGAATCTAACTAGAAGAGCTCAAAATTGTATGCCTTGTAATTCACACTTCTACCCCTGAATTCCTGCTCGTTTCACATTTTCCATTCTTCTACCTAACACAGCGTTATTCATAAGTTTGGAAAAAGGTCATACAAACCTATATTTTCCAAACATCTCTCTTTGCTCTTTAGATTTAAGCAGATTTTATCTAATAGTTGTACGGCTTTATACAGGTCTTCAGGGCTTTAGGAGAGGAACCCTAAAGCCCATCCAAACCCATTTCTCCCATAAAACTCGACCGCTTATGCAGAATAGTTATTCTTTTTAGTTCTTTCGGGCTTTTACTTATTTCGTCCTAAAGTTGTTTTCAAATCCTTTACGTGCCCACTGTAGCGATTGTCACAAGGTTCCATTATTAATTTGAAATTATTGACGTTCCTCCTCGATTTGTGACATATTTTATTCAACAAAATTACATGAAGCGGTCTTGCTTTTCTAAATAAAAAATACCGTCCGCTACGCTATAATCTTTTTAATTCTAGATGGGTATACAATGTTCTTTCCTCGATTGTGGTTTGTCATTATGTGAAATCGTTCTCTAGCCAATTTAATTTGATATAAACAAAAATAGTTAAGGTCGATCGCAA
>JAEQML010081953.1:0-11007 GCA_016904865.1 Pissodes strobi
TTTAATTTAGTTAAAACATGATTCACTTTATTGCTTGGAACCGCTGTAATGGAGTCATCCACGTACAAAAAGAAGAATGGCATAAAAAAATTCTAGTTGCTCTAACAATGTACGTGTAACATAATCCATTACGAGATTGGCGAGTATAGGACTAATTGGTGCTCCCATGGGAGTTCCAAACTCTTGTTGATAAAATTGATCATCAAAGGAAAAATAACTACATCGGAAAACAAACCTTATCAAATCGTGAAAATCAGAGTTCTCAATATTTGTATGCTTAGATATCTCGTGCCAATGAGAATCAATCACATTAGTTACTAGGTCTTGTGGAATGTTGGTGAACAGGGATTTCACATCAAATAAAACAAGTACATAGTCATCAGGGAGAGTAACATCCCTCAGACGATTCACAACTTCGTACGAACTCTTTACATTATATTGAAATGTTGGTGTTAATTTATTTAAAATGTCATGCACGAATCTAGAAATTTTATAGCCAGGGCTGTTGATGCATGATACGATAGGCCGAAATGGTCAATTAGGTTTATGAAGTTTAGGAAGTCCACATATTTTCGGACTTATATTCGCATATTATATGATTTTTAAGTCTTTTAGCTTTTTCCTCATCAATATTTATTTTCGTCTTTAAATAGTTTATGATTTTATTATTTTCTGTTTGATATTTGTTGGTGGGATCTTTTGAAAGTTTAGTATAAGTCCTGTCATCAGTCAATAGTTGTTGCATTTTTTCTTTATATTCCGTTTTAGTAATAATTGCCGTGTTATTTCCTTTATCAGAAGGTAACACTAATAAATTTTCATGATTCTTTAAAAACTTCTTTGTTTCGATATAATTCTTTTGGTGTATATCTAGTTTTTTACTGTGTTTGCTTTTTTGTATAAAATTTGTAATTATATTTGCACAAGACGACCTAACTGTATTCGCATCAACGACCTCGACATTATCCTGTATACAATATTCTATATCGGCCAAAAAATTTAACATATGTAATTCATTATGTAAATGGCTTACAGGGAACTTGGATCCTAACCTTAATCTACTTTCAACATTATGAGGAATTACATATGTAAAAATCGACCCCTCCTATTGGTCGATCCATCTCGTATTACGATATGTCTGCGTGATGCAATCGATTTCTATCAAGAGCTCTAGTGGTGTAGAGGTTTAGATCGTTGGGTCTCACCTGGAAAACGCGGGTTCGAACCCGTTGCTTTTTTAATTAAGATTATGTTTCTAAACAGCTATTTTTCTTGATTTTGGGTATGTCTTGGGTTAGATTGGGTGAGCACCTGGTTAGTTTCCTTTGCTTGAGCCCCCGTAGCGAGCGAAGCGAGCGGAGGGCCATGCGGATCGACCAGTGGGAAAGGCCGATTTTTATATAGTGCACTATTTGTGTAAAGGATATAAGATCCTTTACACATGACAATTGGTTAATTAATACAATTGAGTTTGGGCTATGTTACATTTTTTGGCCGATATAGAATATTGTATACAGGATAATGTCGAGGTTGTTGATGCGAATACAGTTAGGTCATCTTGTGCAAATATAATTACAAATTTATAAATAACAATTATACCAGATAATTTGAAAATGTGTCACTTGTGTGTATGTTGCATGTCACAGTGACATTTGTAATTATTATAATTTCTTAAAATTTAAATACGATACATCGACTAACAGAAAATCAAAAGGCCATTTTGATTACGAGTATATTGGATGGTGAAGCAATACGAACCATCGCAAATGAATCAGGAATAGATAAAAATACAGTTCTTCTGGCCAAAAAGAAATTACAAAGAGACGGTTGAATTAGAGGAAACAAGGTTCGGGACGGGACGAAGCAGATTATCAACTGAAGAAGATGATACTCTTTTAGTTAATATTCTCAGAGAAAATCCATTTGGTAGTGCAGTAAAAGCAAAAGATGACTCCCAATTGCCTGGTTCCATTATCAAAGCGCGCCGCAGAATTAGGAAGACGGAACTGCGAAATTATTGTGCAGCTAACAACTCCAGTTAATAAAACCGCTAGGCTGGAATTTGCGCAACATTATCTAGGACAGGACAACTTCTGGCAAAATGTAATTTTTTCAGACGAAAAAACTTTTAAGTCTTACCATGATGGACGTTTGCGAGTTTACCGTCCTAGAGCGGCGCGCTACAGTGAGAGATACGTGAATAGTATCAATAGAACTGGGTACTTTTCTGTAAACGTCTGGGCATGGATAAGTTCAAGAGTTTGTGGAGTCTGTCTTATTGTTCTAGACAAGGCTAATGTGTATAAAAATATCCTGGAGAACGTTATGCTTCCATCGGTGAGAAATTTATTTGAGGAAAATTTCACATTTCAGCATGTAAAATTAAATATTATTTTTTTAATTTGGGTACAAAATTATCGTCTCAATTCATACGGCAAGGTTAGTTAAAAAAATTTTACCACAAAGCCAAATTGATGTTCTGACGTGGCTCTCAAAGAGCCCGGATCTCAATCCCATAGAGAATGTTTGGGGCTTTATTACGAAAAAAAATATATTCGAACAATTTTCGACCAAGAAATGCAGATGACCTGAAAAAATAACTGAAGCCTGGGAACAAATTTCCCCCGATTACACAGCGTCACTTGTCGCATCCATGCCCTTGCCCAGTCGTTTAAAAGAAATGATTGAACAAAATGGAGCACCAATTAGTTAATAAAGTTTTTTTTTATTTTCTTTAGTTAATTTTCTGCTTGTCGGGAACCTTTGTTTCCATCTAATTGAACCGCCTCATTGTAATTTCCTTTTGGCCAGAAAAACTGTGTTTCTAACTTATTTGCGATGGTTGGCCATTGGAATGTTTATTAAATAAAATATGGTCTACTTGTAGTTAAATATTTGTTTAAACAGATAAACATCTTTATGTTTTGTAATTTAGGTAAATTATTACTATATTTTTTTTGTAATTAGGAAACTAACGGTTTTCTTTACCATTTTACGTACCCTGTATTGTGATGTCACTGTCACGTCAAAATGTTAAGCTTTGTTCACCACCGTAATTTTTGACATTACGTTTTTTAAATGACCTTGAATGTCCTAGTTTTTTTTGATCGCCAGTGTACATTGTTAGAGCAACTAGACTTTTTTATCCCTTCTTCTTTTTGTACGTGGATGACTCCATTACAGCGGTTCCAAGCAATAAAATCGATCATGTTTTAACTAAATTTAATAGCATTAATAGAAGCTTGGATTTTACAGTAGAAGTAGAGGTTGAAAATAAATTACCATTCCTGGATTTATTGGTTATCAACTCAAATCAAAATAGTATATTAAGATACTAGTTTTAAAAGACCATATTTTATCGCACGAGCACGAAATTAGGAAACGACCCGCTTGCGGGGAGTTTCCTAACGTGCGAGTGCGCTAAATGTCTTTTAAAACGTGTATTTTATACTATTTTTTCTATTTTGCAGGTTTTTTAATGAAAAACATTAATTTATTTAAGTCGCGATCAAAAGTTGGACGGCCATCTTGTCACTTTTGACGTCTGTATTAATAGGAATTCCTTTCAAAACGGTGTCGAAATTTTTGCTAGTGCGCCTTGACATTGAACAATTTTGTACATATCATAGCAAGCAGTCAACAAAAGTAGTGTCGAAAAGAGGTTCTTTTCGACACTACTTTGCGTATCGAAAAGACTTCTTTATGATATCAAAATAGAAAAAATAGTATTCAATTTGTATACAAAGCCCGCTAGCTCAAACAGAATTCTCAATTACCATACATGTCATCCCTTACATCAAATATAAATATTATTAAACAGTTCCGAGATAAAATTTTCAAACTGAACAATGAAGATTTTTGGAAGGCTAACTTAAATAATCTCCACCATACTTTGAAGGCTAATAATTATCCAAGGGGTTTAATTAATCGCATTTTAAATCAACGCCCACCAAATCTCATAATAGGACCGGTTGTGGATATTAACATTGTTTACGCCAATGAATGCGCCTTCCCCTTTGTAAAATTATGTCAAGTGACAAGAGCGGACCAGCAACGAAAGAAGCCTGACAGCGGGTGTCTAGCTGTCATAATTTTGATATATGGATTCATTTTCTACTTTAACGAGTTTGTTATAAATTTAGTTGAAAAATATAATTAAAAGTTTGTCATTGATCCAGTGCATTAATCAATACAGCCACTTACACGAAACATTGGTCCTTCTACGCTGAATAAAGCAAGAAAATTGAAGTAATTAGAATAAAGACTTTCCTAATAACTCGTATTAACGCCGGCAAAGATCACGGAGAAGTTCAGCAGAGCCAAGTCAGTGCCATTTCAGCTGGACGATTGCACCAGCGACAGAGAAGCTGCCTGGGCCGGTGAGTTCCTTCATACCCAATCTTTTCCGTGGCCAAGAAATCGGTCTGTTTTCGCGCGTAGCAGCGAAGTTAAATATTTTGTTTTAATGCGTACACGCGTTGCATGCGATTTACATAATTGATTCCTTGTTCTTTGCAGATTGATTTATTAGCATTTTATTTGAATTGCAGTTTAGTTTGAATACTTTGCAAATTTGTTTAAGATGTCAGATATACAGGCGTTGACAAAAAAACGCGGCACAGTAAAATCTAGATTATCTCTTTTTGAAAGGTATATGCCTCGATTAATGGCTTGATAACGCCCTCGGAATCAGAACCAAATCCGAAATTGGATCGTGTCAAAAGTATAGAGTTAGAGCAACGCATTTTTAAAGCTGAAGGGATACTCGGCACGTTTGATGAAATACAAGGCGAGATCGAATGCGAGGATATAAGCGAGCAACAGATAAAAGAACGCGAAGAATTTGAAACGAGATTTTATGCGATACTTTCTCATGCGAAATTTTTACTCGAAAAGTTCAGTGCGCCTGAAGGCGCAAATACGTCAGCCAGTTCGGTATCTGGTTCCTCTCATTCGGTTCCGCCTGAAAGCGTCAAACTTCCCGAAATAAAGCTTCCAAAATTTGAGGGTTTATATGAAACCTGGATGGAATTTCGAGACGTATTCGAATCCTTAATTCACAATAACAAGCAAATAAACGATATACAAAAGTACCATTATCTAAGGGCATCGTTGGTTGGGCCTGCTTCAAAAGTAATTCAGTCTTTGGAATTTTGTGCAAATAATTACAGCGTTGCCTGGGACATTTTATGCGAAAGATACAACAAAACGAACCTTTTAATACAAAATCACATTAAGGCAATTTTTAACGCGAAAACGTTGTCTTCAGAATCGGCATCTCAAATAAGAAATTTATGTGACAACATGTCGAAACATTTAAGCAGCCTTAATCAGCTGGGTGAACCAACTGATTATTGGGATACCCTAATAATATATATCATGTCGAGCAAGTTAGATGTAAGTTCAGCCCACGAATGGGAAAAACAAAAATCAAGACTCTCTAACACAATAACTTTAAATGATTTTAAAGAGTTCTTAAAAAAGCGTGCCGATTTATTGGAAACAATAAATTCAAATTTCGAATACAAAGGTAATCAAGCCGATAATAAAAAACCTTTCAATAGGCGTCCTTATAACACTCGCGGCCTTGTCGGAAAAACAGACGACCAAGGCGAACAAAAATCGAGATTTGTAAGAGTATGTTATCTGTGTAAAAAAGATCACAGCTTATTTTACTGCCCTGAATTTCTTTCCCTTTCTATTAAAGACAAAAAATCAAAGGTTGCTGAGTTAAAATTGTGCAGAAATTGTTTAAAACGCAATCATTTAACAAAAGACTGCAATTGGACGGGTTGTAAAATATGCAGTGATAAACACAATACCATATTACACGATCAAACCATAACGCGACAAGCTTTGACAGTGCAAAGTACTGAGACGAGAGACATTAAACATACGACAGAATTTCAAGAAGTAAACGAAACGACAGTCTGTAATTTTGTTATGGCTCAAAATACAATTCTTTCTACATCACGATATTAGTCAATAGCGGTGAAGGCAACCCAATTATTGGTCGTGCTTTACTAGATTGTGGCTCACAATCAAATTTTATTTCTCAAAACTTTTGCAAAAAACTAAAAATACGAACAGTTAAAACAGAACTCGTAGTTTCTGGAATAAACGATAAAACTTCTTATGCGAATGAAAAATGCGAAATTCAAATAAAATCGACAAATGGTCATCATACGTTTAATTTAACTTGTTTTGTAATTGACAAAATAACAAGTTCTTTACCCGATACGTTTATTGATAGGAAATCTATTAATATTTCTTTAAGCATTGAATTAGCCGATTCAGAATTTCATATTCGGAAAGCGATCGATATTTTAATCGGTGCTGATACGTTTTGGAATCTTTTGAGTGTAGGTCGAATTGATCTTGGACCTCAAAAACCCATACTTCAAAATACGCGTCTGGGTTGGATAGTAGCTGGTTCTTTGGGAACACCTTCTAAAACTTCTGTATGCAATTTTAAACAAAATATATCCGTGCAGGAACAGTTATCTAAATTTTGGGAGGTAGAAGAAGTATCTTCCAAACTTTCTCTTCTCTCACCCGAAGAAGAACTTTGCGAAAAGCATTTCTGCGAAAATACTAAAATTTCCCCTAACGGTCGTTTCGTGGTCTCTTTGCCATTTAAAGACAGCCCTGAAAAATTAGGTGATTCTCGAGAAATGACAATAAAACGATTTTCCCAGCTAGAAAAAAAATTAAGTTCAAACGAAGCTTTAAAAAAATTATACGTAGATTTTTTAACAGCATACGAAATATTACATCATATGACAGAGGTGCCATTTGACAAATGCGAAAAACCCGAATACTTTTTGCCGCATCACGGCGTTTTGCGCGAATTAAGCTCTACGACAAAACTTAGAGTCGTTTTTAACGCTTCGAGTGCAACCTCAACGGGCGTGTCGTTAAACGATTTACAAATGGTCGGTCCAGTTATACAACAGGATTTGTTGTCAATTATTTTAAGATTTCGTACGCATTCAATCGTTCTCTCCAGCGACATCAAAATGATGTACCGCCAAGTCTTAATTAATCCAGCGCAACGTAGTTTGCAAAAAATTGTATGGCGATCAAATCCTAACGAGCCACTTAAAGCCTACGAGTTAAACACGGTAACATACAGCGGCAGCCTCATTTCTAGCTATTCGTTGCCTATATGAAATAGCTAACGAATGCGAGAAACAGTATCCAAATATAGCGTCTATAATTCGGAACAACATGTATGTTGACGATCTTCTTACCTGTGTTGATTCACTAGAAGAAGCTAAATACGTTTGTGAAACTATTTCCAAGGTATTTCTGAAACGCGGTTTTGAGCTCAGAAAATGGAAATCAAACAACCCTGAGGCGATAAACGGATTACACACGGAAATGTTCGAAAGTTCTATAGAATTTTCATCGAGTCAAGATCATTCAAGTAAAATTTTAGGTCTTTCGTGGTTGAGCGATTCTGATTTATTAGTATACAAAATTTCAATACCCAAGGAACATAATAAAATTACCAAACGAACAATATTGTCACGCATCGCAACCATATTCGATCCTTTAGGCTTGGTAAGTCCTTGTATCATCATAGCTAAGGTTATTTTACAAAAGTTGTGGGAAGAAAAATTAAGCTGGGATCAAATATTGCCAAACAATATTCTCCAAAGTTGGTTAGAATTTTCAAAAGAGCTAAATTGTTTAAACGAATTAAAAATAGTCAGAAACGTAACTTGCAGCGAGGCAGATTCTTTAACCTTGCATGGATTCGCCGACGCGTCCGAAACTAGTTACGGCGCATGCGTGTATGTACTTTCAAAAAACACGAAGAACGAATTTAAAGCGAACCTACTTTGCGCAAAATCGAAAGTAGCTCCATTGAAGTCCTTGCCTATTCCAAGGCTTGAACTATGCGCGGCTCTTATTTTGTCAAAACTTATTACAAAAGTTGTAAATTCTATTGACGTCAAATTTGATAACATTTACTGCTAGTCAGATTCGACGATTGTATTAGGTTGGTTACGCACTTCACCGAACCTTTTAAAACCATTCGTTAACAATCGCGTGGCCGAAATACAAAAATTAACGGAGTCATTTTTTTGGAATCATGTACCTACTAGCGACAACCCTGCCGATTTGGTCTCCAGAGGCGTACGGCCAAACAAATTATTAAAATGTGATTTATGGTGGCATGGTCCCAAGTGGCTATTCAATCCTGATGAGTGGCCCCAAACACCGATATTATGCGATGATTTGCCCGAAAAAAGAAACCCTAGTTTCGTAGTTTCTATTCCCGCCGAGACGTTTCCATTTGATCGTTTTTCAGGCTTACTTAAATTAAAGCGTTGCGCGGCATTTGTTTTTAGATTCATCGAAAACGCTCGTAAAAATAGAGTGAATAGAAATATGTCGCCTTTTCTAAGTGTATCGGAAATAAATTTAGCCTTTGAAAGGTTAATAAAAATTTCTCAAATGGAATCGTTTTCACAAGAATATCGCTATCTTGTTAATAATGCTGAAATACCAAAGGGCAGCAATTTGTTGAGTTTAAGTCCCTTTATTGATAGGTAACCAAGAAATCATGCGAGTAGGCGGTCGTCTATCTAATTCAGAGTTTTCTTATTCTAAAAAACACCCAATTTTACTTTCCTCCAAACATAAGTTGACTAATTTAATTTTTCATTACGAGCATGAAGCTTTACTGCATGCAGGGCCTCAGTTATTATTATCACATATTCGAGAAACATTTTGGCCCATTGCAGGTAGAAATCTAGCTCGAAAGGTTTTTAGAGATTGTATTAAATGTGCCAGGCATCGTAATCTCACTGTTCAACCTATTATGGGTGATTTACCCTCTTCGCGAGTACAACCAACGTTGCCGTTTTCTACAGTAGGTGTCGATTATGCCGGGCCGTTTATAATGAAGGATAGGCGTGGACGCGGTTGCAAACGTATAAAAGGTTGGATTGCTTTATTCATATGTTTTAGCACGCGAGCTATCCACTTAGAATTGGTCTTATCATTGAGTACTGAGGACTTTCTCCAAGCTTTTAATCGCTTTATTAGTCGTCGAGGAAAACCTTCGCATGTATACTCTGACAATGGTACAAATTTTGTCAAAGCTAATAAAGACATTCAACATATATACAAATTTCTCAGTGATAATGCTAATGAAATTCAAACTTCAATATCTAATATTGGAATCACATGGCACTTTATTCCTACTAATTCGCCAAATTTCGGGGGGCTTTGGGAGTCAGGGATCAAAAGTGTTAAATTACATCTAAAACGAGTATTGGGGAATCAGATTTTGTTTTTTAAAGATTTTGAAACTTTGCTGATTCGCGTGGAAGCAGTGGTAAATTCAAGGCCAATTTCCCCATTAACCTCTAACCCTGAAGATCTTGCCGCCCTTTCACCGGCCCATTTTTTAATTGGTCGCCCTATACTGACAATACCATATGCATCCGTGAGCAGTGTTCCTGACAACCGTCTATCGCAGTTTGAAAAAATCCAGAAACTATATGAGTTTTTTTGGAGAAGATGGAGTCTCGAGTATGTCAGCGAGCTTCAGAGAAGAGTCCGTTGGAAAACCAGTGTAGGTGCCCTAAAGGTTGGTCAACTGGTTCTAGTCAGAGATAACAATCAACCACCAATAAAATGGCGACTTGGAAGAGTGCTAGAGTTATTTCCCGGACGTGACGAGATTTGTCGCGTAGCGACAATTGAAACGATAGATGGCATAATATCCAGAGCAGTTGGAAGACTATGTCCTCTTCCCGTTGAAAGTTAGTCCTTTCAAGGCATGCAACATGCCCCCGATGTTTACGCCAATGAATGCGCCTTCCCCTTTGTAAAATTATGTCAAGTGACAAGAGCGGACCAGCAACGAAAGAAGCCTGACAGCGGGTGTCTAGCTGTCATAATTTTGATATATGGATTCATTTTCTACTTTAACGAGTTTATTATAAATTTAGTTGAAAAATATAATTAAAAGTTTGTCATTGATCCAGTGCATTAATCAATACAGCCACTTACACGAAACAAACATATTAACTAATACTAAATATTATAAAAGTCCCTACATACCCAATCTGTCTGAAGCCATATCAAAAAAACTAAAAACCCCAAATACTCAAATTGCTATGTATAATACTAAAACAGTAAACAATCTATTTGCTAAAACTAAAGACCGTACGAAAAATGAATTGAGGAGTGGGGTCATCTATAAAATACCCTGTGGTGGTTGACACTACAGTTATATTGGACAAACGAAACAATATCTAAAGAAAAAGATCTCGGAACATAAACGCGATTGTAATGTTACCAACATGGATAATCCCAGAAGTGGATTGGCTAAACATCATTTTCAAGAAGGGCATAAGTTTAACTTCAATGCAATTAAAGTGGTGGTCTCAGAGACAAATTTTAAAAAGAGAATTTTTTTAGAAATGTGCCATATTCACAATACCAAATACAATGTGAACTTAGATACAGATACACAAAATCCTAACATCATTTACCATAACATAATTAGTAATTTTCAATATGCTGGATAGTGTGATTTTGGTGAATGGGTGGGGATACAATTTAGATCTGTACTCCTAATGTACGACGCTGCGATTTCGTAAGTACCGAAACCAAAACAGCATTGTGACGGCATGAGATTCATTCTTAATGATCGCTCGTCTTAATTGTGACTCTTAGTAATCTAGATACGTTTTGTTTAGTTTTCTCTGTTTGTGTGTTCTTACGTCCCATTTACATCGTTCAGTTAGTTTTTATAAAATTTTATAATACTTCAGATTGTTCAACTTCCTATCAGTGTAATTGCATAATTGTTTGTAAATTTTTCAACTTTATCCTGTTAGACAGATAGTTATTTTAAATTCTAGTTGTATAGAAAATTACGTTCCTATATGTATTCTAATGATCGTCCTTTGATTTTTAGCCCTGAGGATGACACTGATCAGTGTCGAAACGTTGGCGTTTTGATTTGAATATTTAATAAAT
>JAEQML010081954.1:0-11007 GCA_016904865.1 Pissodes strobi
TCTAATGATTCTATTGTTACCATCATATTTTTATTTAAGGCATTTAATTCCGTAATTTGATCTTCCAGATTTTGTTTTAACTCCGAGAGAGAAAATTAATCGCCTCCTTAAATACCTGTTAGTGTTTTGTTTGGTATTGTGCGTTGTGTATTTTTAATTATTGATAGCCTTTTTTTCATTTCATTTAATTTCGGCCAAAAACTCGAATCTTAATTATTACGCCAAGAAGGTTGACAGATTTCATATATGCATTTGTTTTGTTTGTAAGCTATCATAACAAAAAATTTGTGATATGAGGAGCATAGATAATATAAATAAATACTATTTTTTACTTTTAATTGAATAACAACCTTAACCAGCCGACATTATACAAAAATGTGTATGAACTAAAAAATATTAAAAT
Source organism: Pissodes strobi (assembly GCA_016904865.1). NCBI lineage: Eukaryota > Metazoa > Arthropoda > Insecta > Coleoptera > Curculionidae > Pissodes > Pissodes strobi. Next base: position 404 of record JAEQML010081954.1, read on the forward strand.
TTCTAATCATAAATAACAGTATAAGAAAATGTTTTAGAACGTTCGCGAACATTAAACTATATAAAAGTTCAATTTGCTTTCATTTTATTGAAATTTCTTCAGGGGCTAAAAATGTCCACCACTCTCTTGAATGCATACCCTATAATTTGTTTTCAATTTATTTACAGTTATAACAATCCACTCGAGATGTGTTATATTTATTCTATTAATTTCGTACTTTATTTCTTGTCTAATTTAATTAACATTCTTGTTACTTTTTAGAAGATAGGTATATATTATTTTTAGATACAACCATTGTAAGGTGTCCAGAACCATAAGGTCTGGACTGTTTATTTATTTATTTACTAAAATCACAAACAATAGCCAAAGAGGCTGGTGGTTGTACAATGAATAAACACACTAAGCTAAAAATTAACAAATACAATAAGTTACTAAACTAAAATTTACAACTGGATTCCCAACCTATTTAATTTAATTTGTTCTTAAATGAGTAGGACCAGGTAAACCAAAACATGAAAGTCTAAAAGGTTCCACAGTCTCACTTCCACACCCACTGGAGAATAAAATCCAACATTTGTTCTAAATCTTGGAGGATCAATCTTGAACTCATGGTCATTCATACCTATATAGGGAGGTGACTGCAGTGTATCTTTGAGGTCTCGCAAGGAAGGAATGTCAGATTGCAATTTATAAATCATTATTTTTAAAAAAAATCTACGATGATACAAAATAGGCCATTTTAAGTTTTGCAGAGCCAAGGAAGGGCTAAAATCCCTTTTAAAATTCTAATAAACCCAACGCACTGCCCTTCTCTGTACCATCTCCAAATCATCCGTAAGTCCAATCTGGTTAGGATGCCACATAGTGGGACAATATTCAAGCATGGGTCTAACATCTGTTGTCGATCTTTTGTTGTTTACACGCGTGTTCGATGGCTGTACGTTTTATCTAATTTTCGATGGGAAATAGTGGTCAAAATTAGTTGTTTCTTTTGCAAGTTATAAATCTCAATGAGCTTATTCTGCTTCTCGAATTAGTGATTTCCCAAAAGTTCAAATTAGCAAATAATTCAAATTTAAAGTGAAGACAATAGAGTACAATACAATGTTTTGCTGAATGTTTTTTTGTCGAATCCGAATGCGAGAAGCGATAAGGTCGACTCATATCAACAAACGGAGAGTTTTCGTACGGTTTACGCTAGAAACGGTACTTACAAAGACATATGGATCGCGAGGTGTGTGTGAGTTGTCATCGCGAAATTTTTGCTAATAGACCGGCAATTGAGTGTTCCGAATGTTAGCGATGGTGCCATAAGGGCTGTTCAGGCCTAACAACAACACAGTTTAATGAATTCAACAACAAAATTAAAAAACAACGCAAACATAATTGGATTTGTTTGTCGTGTGAAGAAAGTAGAGTGAGTCGGCAAACGACTTCGTTCACCCGACGGTCAATGCTTGACTTACCTAAAAGTCCGGAAAATTCAAGCACTGCGGCAGCGACAACTGTGACAACACCGAAATATAAAAGTCCGGTTATGAACACAAGCGCTATGGACGCAACAACGGGGACGATACCAAGGCCAAACCCTACAATATTACCAGACTTTAATCGCGATGTATCAAATCTTTTGAATAGGAGGGATGTTGACATTAAGGATGTAATTATTTTGATACAACAGCTACATGTGCAGTTGTTTAATGCTATCTCTGAACAAAACACAACTACCCAAAATATCCTATAAGAAATGAAGAATTCCCAAAATGCTACTATTTCACAGCTTCAATCTGAAATCTTAGTTCTTAGAGAAGAGGTAGAAAGCCTTAAAGCTGCCAATCATCAAAGTGCAGGCGACAAAAATTCTAACGGCGCAGAAAGTCAAGTTAATATTTTAACAGAGATGCAAGATAGAAGTGCTAGAGAGTCCAATGTGATGTTATACAATATCCTAGAAAGCAGCTCAACGGATAAGCAGTCTAGAATAAACCATGACACCTCAAAAGTAACAGAGGTACTAAACACCATTGGAGTCACCCCAGAATCTATCAAGGCTATTAGAATTGGGAAACAAACCACCAATAAAGTTCGTCCAGTCAAAGTGATCTTGCCCAATAAAAACCTTGTACGGTCATGTCTAAGAAACAAACATAGATTAAAGGACACCGGTTTTGGTCTGGGACCAGATTTAACCAAATTGCAAAGAAACCAATATAATAAGCTAAGAGAAGAACTGAATTTAAGAAAAGCCTCTGGTGAAGCAAACCTGGTCATCCGATACAAGCTGGGTGTACCAATCATTACCACAGTCCAACCTAAGAATCAGGGTCCCGAACCAAAAAACGATTAAGCTGCTATTTTCAAAACCTTGGCGGAATGAGAACAAAAATTCTAGACATAGGACATGCCATCAATTTGTGCAATTATGATGTTGTGATATTTGTTGAAACTTGGCTGTCCAGTGATATTAATAGCAACGAGATGGGTGTGTGTGATTTTAACATATATAGACTTGATAGAAACAGTAAAACAAGCAAAAAGTTGCGTGGTGGAGGAGTCATGATATGCGTAAGAAAAACATTAAAATCTAGAGCTATTTCTGTAAGTTGTGAGTTAATTGAACAACTATTCGTATGTGTCCAATCTTTAAACAGTAGATGTATGTTTGGATCATGTTACATTCCTCCAAAGTCAGATATGTCTCTTTATGTTTCACACTGTGATACGGTGGAGAGTCTTGTTGAGCGATACCCAGATTATAAGTTTATTTTGACTGGCGACTACAATATGCCTGATGCACTCTGGATAAACCCTGGATTGTTGGTCGATTGCTTACCTGACTCTCCAGCTATCGTCGTTTTTGGCAGCTTTTCGTATTTAAATTTGAATCAGATAAATAACATACCAAACCAGCATGGTAAATTTTTAGATCTATTTTTTTCGAATTTTTCAGATGTTAATGTAATATCAGCATATGATAAACTGATGGAGAATGGCTATCACCACATTTCATACTGTATAGATATACCTTTTGATAACTGTAAAACCCTTAGATATGATGTACAGTATTACGACTTCCGTAATGCTAATATAACTGCTTTAAACGATTTTTTTGCTTCACTGGACTGGGAGACTGTTATCAACACAACGAACGTAAACGAATCGGTTGACCAATTCTATAACCAAGTATACGAGGCTTTTAATGCATTCATTCCCATAAAAATATTCAAAACAAGCAACTTTCCCTGCTGGTTCTCTCCCGAATTTAAGGAACTGATATTAGAAAAGAAAAGAGCACATAAACGATTTAAGCAAACAAATAATTCTTATCATCATTATTCTTGTTTTTCTGACCTTCGAACCCAATGTAAGGAATTGCATCAAAATTGCTATAGAACATATATCCAAAAAATAGAAAATGAGCTCCATGAAAGGCCTCGAGTCTTTTGGAAACATGTAAATAATTTAAAAAGGAATAACGACTTTCCAGATGTTATGTACATGGGCGAAAATACAAGCTCAAATGGTCAAGATTCGTGTAATCTATTTGCATCTTTTTTTAAATCGGTTTACTCCAACGAAAATATTTTGACACCACCCAACGGTGTCCAAGAAGTTATTCATATGAATAACATCGATCTGACGCTATCTAACGTTTTTTCAGAGATCTCAAACCTCCCTTCTTCTTTCTCCTCTGGTCCAGATGGAGTGCCACCATTTATAATAAAAAAATGTGCTTTCACTCTTTCCATTCCAATACTTAAACTTTTTAGGTTGTCCCTTAACCAAGGAGTGTTTCCATCCTTTTGGAAGTATAGCTACATTCAACCGATTTTTAAGTCCGGGGACAGACAAAACATAGAGAATTATAGGGGTGTTAGTTTGCAATCTGCTATGCCAAAGCTTTTGGATAAGTTAGTATCCATTCACTTATCATCTGTTTGTAATAGGATGTTAGTCGAAAATCAACACGGTTTTCGCCCCGGTAGATCAACAATGACCAACCTTGTAGAATATCTTGAGGATTTAAATAATGCTATGGAGAGGGGCGTCCAAACAGATAGTATTTACACAGACTACTCAAAAGCCTTTGACCAGGTCAATCATGACATGTTAGTCACTAAAATGAAACTTATGGGATTTCAAGACCCGGCTCTATCTTGGTTTAATACTTTTTTAAGAAATAGATACCAATGCGTTAGAATAAATAATTACTTATCTGTCCCATTTGAAGTTCCTTCAGGAGTAACACAGGGATCCCACTGTGGACCACGGTTATTTTCACTTTTTACGAACGACCTAAGTAATGGTCTCACATCCCCTCACTTGTCATTTGCTGACGACTTGAAGGTCTACCGAGCAATAAATTCTATCCATGACTCAGAAGCACTTCAGATGGATATAAACACACTAGCAGAGTGGTCACGCATAAACGGACTACATCTAAATCCTTCAAAATGCTCTGTTATTACATTTTCTAAAAGCAAAAACCTAAGTCGCTTTATCTATGATTTGAACGGCAATGAGTTAACACGAACACATCAGGTGAAAGACCTGGGCGTAATTCTTGATGCGGAGTTAAATCTTAAAGCCCACATTAACGCAATAGTTGGCAAAGCCTTTAAACAGCTTGGATTTATTCTACGCCAAAGTAAAGATTTCTCTCCATATATAATTAGAACATTATTTTTGACTTTTGTAAGACCTTGCGTGGAATACGGATCGATCGTTTGGTCGCCACATTATGCGACACGTATTAAATCTATAGAAAGAGTCCAACAAAAGTTTTTTAAATCTTATGCATTTAAGCTAGGTATAGATATTTTCAACTTGGAGTACACCGAAAGATGTAGCCTTTTAAACTTACAATCACTGGAGGGTCGTAGGTATCAGCAGGAGCTGGTTTTTGTCTACAAATTGGTAAATGGTCTGATTGATGCTCCAAATCTCCTTAAATTACTTAATTTTAATGCCCCAGGTCATACCCATAACACTAGAAATGTCTCCCTTTTTCGTTGTCCGTTTCATAGAACAAACTATGGCCTTAACAGCCCCATGTCCAGAATGCAAAAGCGTTTTAATGATAATTGTGATATCTTGCATTTGTCTGCATCCCTGCGAATGTATAAAAATGTTTGTTATACTCTCTATAAGTGAAGCACTTGTTCAGGCTTTTTTGTCTTTTTTATGCTGCGTAGTCTATTGTTATGAGATTATAATGCTGAATTATTATGTATATGTATAATTGTATAAAACTAGTAAGTGTGTTATTACCTATTGTTTGTAAAAATGGTGTTACCGTTGATAAATAAATAAATAAATAAATAAATAAACATCGCGTGTTAACGTGCTGCTTGTTCTGAAAAGTAATTGTGTTAATTTCTTGCGAAACAATTATTGCAGAATGTCGTGGGAGTTTTTATAGTGGCTGAAATAACATATTTTAAAAAAATTACGTGGCAAGAGACATTATTTGTATGTAAATATGTTCTATATTGTTGTGGAGGATTCATTATTGTAATAATCAAAATTTCAACACAGAAAAAGAATTTTTGAGTAATGTTTTGATTAATAATAACTATCCTATTGATTTCATTCAAAAATGCTTTATAGAATTTGAACAACCAAATATCAGACAAAATCAAAATAGACCTATTACGAACCTCTTTATTCCTTATATTCCTGGTTTATCAGACAAAATAAAACGAATAGGTAATAAATTTAACATTCGTACAATTTTCAAAACAGAAAACACCCTTAGATCTAAACTAACAAAAACAAAACCACTTAATGAAAATTAAACTACTAAAAATGTTATCTATAAAATACCATGTGAATGTAATAAATTTTATATAGGTGAAACCTGTAGACCATTATCAAAACGTATAAAAGAACACTAAACTTATATTAGAAATGCACAATTCCACAAATCACATATTTGTCAACATGCATTTGATAACAATCACAGAATACAATGGAACGCTTCTAGTATTTTACGTACTGCAGTGTTGTCGGTTGTGAAAAAATGTCAGGATTGTGCAACATTTGTCAGGATAATTTTGTAGTTAATAGCAAATGTATAAAATGTGCCTTTTGCAATGAAGTATTTCATAATATGTGCGCGAGAATAAAAGATCCAGCATCAAAAAGCGTGACAGATAACAAGAATATTTTATGGTTTTGCGACACCTGTATTGTTGTTGTGAGAAGTAACCTAAAAATCTTGCCCAAGATAAATGATTTGGAAAACAAAACCGATAATTTAATAAAAAAGCTTGAATTGTTTGAAGGCAAGCAGAATAAATACTCGCCAACTGTAGCTGAATCTAAGCAGGAAAAGAGTTATGCAAATATTCTTAAAAGATCAAAAGAAGGTGTAATTATATTAAAACCAAATGGGGGAAACACTACTGAAGAAGATAGTACAAATAAGATTATGAAGGAAGATATTCAACAAAAAATAAACCCTGGTAATATCGGTGTTGGTATTAAAAGTATGAAAAACACTAAAAATGGGTCTGTTATAATAAAGGTCCGCGATGCAGCAGAGACTCAAAAACTACAAGAAGATATTAAAAGTAAACTAGGAAACAGTGTTCGTGTGGAGATCCCTGACAAGAGGAACCCCTGCATAAAGATTGTTGGGATTGAAAGAAACTTTGAGGAAAGGGAGTTAATAGATACATTACGAAGCCAAAACAGTACCATAATAACAGCTGAGAGTCATCTCACGGTAAAAGTTACTAAAAAAATGGTCCAGACCTATATGTCTATAATTGAATGTGACCCAGTGACCTTTCAGAAAATTATGCTAAAATCAGAAGGTAAACTTTTTGTTGGATGTAGAACATGTAGAGTATTCGAATATATAAGCATACTATGATGCTATAGTTGCTGTCAGTATGGACATAAATCTGCTGAAAGTAAAAATCAAAAAGTTGTGGTAGGTGTAACAGCACCTCTCACGAAATTAAAGACTGCGATAAACGGGAAAGATGTACGAACTGTTGTATCTCCAATAATGATTACCACCAAATATGATATAAACCACTCCTCGTTTGATATTAAGTGTCCAGTCTACATAAACATGCTAAACAATGCAAAACCAAGAATTTGTTAATGAACAGTAGCAATTAAAAGAAGAAAATCATAAAAATAACTTGAAGCAGCCACAAAAACTATACATTATGCACCAAAATGTACAGTCTCCGTAATAAAACCTTACAAATTGAAGCTTTAATAAACTGTCTTGTTAATAAGCCAGCCGTTCTATGCTTTAGTGAACACTGGATTTTAGAACATGAAGGGATGGAATTTTGCAAAATCAGTAATTATAAATTAGTATCATTCTTTGCCAGAAAAACTCTTCAACACGGTGGTGTCTGTATCTACAGCCAGGAAGACCTCGAATTTTTGGAAGAAAATAGTATTGTAAAACTGTCCGTGGAAGGTGTAGCGGAGTTAGCAGGAGCGGTAGAAAGAAAACAAAAAATTCTGGTTGTATGTTTGTACAGGCGTACTTTGGGATCATTTGATGTTTTTATTGAGTAGATAGAAAAATTAATGAACTATGTGTTCTTGAATTTTTTAAATTTTTGCAGGTGATTTTAACTTAAATTTTTATGATCTAAACAATCAAACAAATTTTTTCTTAGACTTAATGAATGGCTTTAATCTTACACCAACCATCTCTGATGCTACAACGGTCACAGAGACCTCTTCTACTTTAATTGACAATATATTTTGTAACTTAAGCTCTGATTTTAATGTATCGGGATATGTTTTAAATACAGCAGTCGGTGACCATCATGCTCAGGTTCTGTGTGTGGATGGTGTTTGCATTATGGAAGGTAACTGTAGTAATAACTTTATGTTGAAACAGGTATTCTCTAGAAATAAAATTGGCCACTTTAAACATGAGCTTCAGAATGTCGATTGGATGTATGTGTATGAATGTGGCAGTGTGGATAACGCTTATAATGAATTTTTCAATCTTTTTAAAAACTATTTTAATCAGATATTTGTGATTAAGAAAATTAGTACAACAAAAAAAGGTAAATCTTGGCTTACGACTGGTATTAAAACTTTTTGTAGAAATAAAAGTTCTATATTTAAAAAAAATTAAAGGTCAAATTTCAGGAGAGTACTTTAGTAAGTATTGCCGAATTTTAAAAAATGTCATCAAACAAGCTGAGAATCTTTCGAATCAAGAATATTTAAGAAATAGTGAAGACAAAACAAAGGCTACATGGAATTTAGTAAATAGTATTACCAGACCAAACACTAAGATGAAGACAATATTCGAAAACTTTTCCACAAAATATGACAACAGAACCGAAATATTAAATAAAATTAATAACTATTTCATAAATGCGTGTCCAACCTTTGATTCTGACAAACATAAAAATTATATTAAAAATAGAGTTGAAAAACTCAATTTTTTTAAACACAGTCACAAGCGCAGAAATCGTGAAAGTTCTAAAAAATCTTAAAAACAAAAAATCGGTAGGGGAAGATGAGGTGCCTGTATCTGTACTGAAAGAAGTGGCTGAGGAAATATCTGAATCTCTCTCATATATTGTCAATATGTCGTTCTCGATGGGTATTTTTCCACACGTGCTTAAAACTTCTTATATAAAGGCTATACATAAAAAAGGAGAAGTAGATGAAGAAAAGAATTATCGACCTATATCACTTTTGTCAAATATTGGTAAGGTTTTCGAGAAGGTTATGTGTGAGAGACTAATGTTCTTTTTTGAGAGACATTCAGTGATAAGTGACAAACAGAATGGCTTTAGAAGGGGTAAATCCACATTGAGGGCAATTTATCAAGCATTAGATTAGGTTTTAAATTCATTAAATAATAAAATTCTTACAACCATGATGTGTATGGACCTCTCTAAGGCCTTCGATTCGGTAAATCATGATTTACTGTGTAAAAAATTTGAAATGTATGGAGTGCGTGATGTGGCGCGGGATTGGATTAAATCGTACTTAAAAGATCGTGTCCAGCAGATGATAGAATGTGATGAAAGTGGTGGCCTGTGTAGGTCGGAAAAAATGAGTATCTCTCGAGGGGTTCCCCAGGGATCAGTCTTGGGGTCTCTTCTGTATATTGTGTATACGAATGAGATCCCTTATGTTGCTCAGGAGTACACCGTGCTATATGCCGATGATACCTCTCTTATATTTAGCGAAGAGAATGAGGAGTTAATTTTAAATAAAGTACATAAGGCACTGGGTGCCCTCGATAGGTATTTTTCAGACAATGATTTGCTGTTGAATGTTTCGAAAACACAAACCCTTGTCTTCAGCAACAGTAGGGAAATAAATGTTGCACTCTCTTACAATGGTGAGGAGTTGAAAGCACTGGAGAGTATGCGTTTTTTGGGTGTGAATATTGATGCGAGATTAGATTGGAAGGCTCACATTGAAGATATGGCAAGCAGTATATCCAGATACTGTTTTGCCTTGCGTGTAATATCAGATCACATAAGTATGGAGGCTCCCATTGTTGCGTACCATGCATACATCCAGTCCAGATTAAGATATGGTGTGATACTTTGGGGTAATTCACCGGACATACACAGAATTATGGTATTGCAAAAAAGGTGCATTCGAAGTATTTTTAAGATGAAACAGCTAGAGAGTTGCAAACAGGTTTTTGCTGAAAAAAATATACTGACGGTAATTGGAATTTACATATTGGACTCTGTGACATTTGTGTGTGATAACAGAGATCTTTTCATTGAATGTGATGTAAAACATAATTATGATACTCGTCATAAAAGTAATTTGACAACTGAAAAGTACAATTTTACTTACCTGCAAAAAAAAGGTAAAATACAGTATTATAAAAATTTATAATTGTTTTCCGGACGAAATCAGAAATCTGCTAAAAAATAAACTTAAGTTTGTTTTAAAGAATTACCTAGTCAGAAGGCCTTTTATAACATTAATGATTTTTTTAATGATCCAGATAAAGAGATGATATACTGTTAAAATAGTTATTTTTTTATTCCTGCTATTTAAAATATGTATGTTTTTCTTTGAAATGTTTCACCAAACACCTCTTGTGAGGGGTCAAATGTAATTTTGTTTAAGATTTAGATTGCTATCATTTTATCTATTGTGTACTCTATGCCAGTCATTAGTTGTGTTTTTTTTTGGTTACATTTATAAATGTTAAATTTTATATTAGTGTTAATCATTTTAAATTTGTTTTCTACACGAAATATTATGTCGACTTTTTTGACATTGTTCAACACCCATTAGGGTTTTATTGTTTACTGTAAACACTTTGAACAAATAAAATATATCTATCTATCTATCTAATTATAGGAATAAAATATGCATATATAATGCATATTTTTAGGGTCAATTTAGATACTTAAATCCATTATGGGGTACTTGCGGGAAAACGGAATTTCAAAAAATGCAGGTGCTACAAAATAAAGTATCAAAGATTTTATTTGGATTTGACAGGTTAACTCACACAGATGAACTATATGATACGTTAAAAGTATTTAAGCTAGAACAATTATTAAAGCTCGAACAATATAAATACATGTATAGGATTATAAATAAGCAACAAAAAACAAATACAA
>JAEQML010081955.1:0-11007 GCA_016904865.1 Pissodes strobi
CGTACAAATTTTAAAGAAGTTATCAAAAAATATGATGAATCAGTCCTCCCAGGCCGACCGCTCGAACTCGTCGCCCTGTTGCGTTATTACAATTTTGGTTCCTGAGATTTTTGATTACATTGAATTTGGAGTGATAGGGAGAAGTTAAAGGCTGGGTGGGTTTGTAATGAAGAACGGCGGAGATGCTTTTTATAAACTAAAATCCAAATTTATAGCCATTAGATTTAATAGTACATATGTGTATGTACATATACCATGTTTAACGCTTAACTGATATTAACTTATTTGTTTACTTAATTTTAATACTATACCAATATTCTTATGTAATATGATAATAAGTTGGTAAGTAAGTTATAATTACTGCAACTTAATATTTATATGATTCCTTAGAAAATATGGTTCAATAAACAAGATGCAAATTCAGTGGGATTACCCGCGATAGGTCTGTTATAGAATTTTGAGACTACTTTTGATTATTCTGTCTAGCCAGCTGTCTTCTGAATGGTTTGTAATGTAACTCCTATTCTTTGATCTGTTGAAGTTGCCAGGTGTGGCGTGCTGTGTGCCCCAAAGATGTCCGTGTTTATACTGCTGGCTTTTAGCATTGACTTGACCTATCTGCTAATGATTTGACTGCTAGCTGGGTGATAGGACTTTTTGTGAGTGAGTATTAAATTTCCATTGGTTTTGTTATTTATGGTATCGATTACATCTGCAAATGCAACGATCTATTAGCATATTTACAGTATCTGTGATGCTGTAATTTCTGTTTTTGAACAGAAAAATAGATGTTCACTACCTGCAACTGCAATTGCAGACAGTGGAGGGTACGATCGATTGTATCTGCTAATACAACGAACTATTCACCTTTTATTGACTGGTAACACCCTTTTTCCTTTTGTGCGTTCTATGTAAGTCTCTAATAGTGCGGCTATACATAGTTCAGGTTGTTTAATAAAATAAGGTAATATCAAATTTCTTTTTTTTTGTTAATATCTAATATTAGAGAAAGTGCAGATTTGTGTGAGTTCATGGTAGAGTAGGATGACTCCGAAGACAATTGAATGTTTAGGAACTCAAGAATAAGTTTACGGTTATTGCTATATATTTGCTGGTGCTTAGAAAGACAGAAATTCCTCCATTTATTGTATTTCCGTATTATTTAAGGGTGCTATCTGTCAATGAAGAAATAATCACTTTTATCGCTTCATTAGGTACGCTTTGTTATAGAAAAGCTCTCCTGACAATTTCCCTATAGCCAGGGACATTTTCTTCCACAATGGGTGTTTCTCTCTGAAAGGAGATGTGTAAGTATTTTTCAGGGTAAAAGATAATTGACTGTTCTGCCAGTAGGTCCGTGAACAATGGGCACCATGGTTGTGATGGCCAAAGGGGGACTACAAGTATTCCAGTAGCCCTGTCATTTGTAATTTTTGTAAGACTATTTGTATTATCGGAAAAGGGGAAAGCATAAAAATTTTTGTCGGACCAGTTTACGGTACAATGCGTCTATTGAGTTGGAGTGCGGATCCGGGAACCAAGAGATACATTTTATGCACTCTGTATTAATGTGTGTAGATCTTTTTGTGGATTCCCGTATGTATTGATGATTTTTTGAAATGCTTTCTGTGATAGTTGATACTCTATTTCCATAGAATTTCGCCTAGACTCTAGATGAGCTTCCTTGTTGTCTTTTGATTTATGAAGCGTAAATATAGATTTTTTTGCCTTAAAACCATTTCCAAATAGCTTTTGTTATTCTATTTAGTTCTTTGAATCGTACACTACCCATTTTGTTTATTCACGATATGGTAGTTACATTATCAATTCCTAAGAGAATATGGCCATTTGAGTAGGTTTTTGCAAAGCATTTTAAACCGACAAAGGCTGCTTTAAGTTCTAGGATGTTTATGTGAACACCACAGTCTTTTTCGTTCGAAAAAAACTTGTGATTTTTCCCACCGCAGAAAACGCCCCAACCCGTTCGTGAGGCGTCTGTAAATATTTCTAAAAAAAAAATATGTTGAGAAAAACGTTGAACAAACATCATTATGTTTTTTAACCATCAATTCAAATCTTCTTGCATAGTGAAAGTTATCTTAATCTTTGAGTCATATTTTCTATTGTTCAGTTTTAATGCTAAGATTTTTTGTCTCTCTAAAGATTTTATGTGGAACCAGCCATACCGTACAGCTGGCCAAGCAGCAACTAGTTTTCCGACGAGCTGTGCAAATAATTTGATTTTTTCCCCTATTTAGTTCCTTTAATAAATAATTGTTCCCTCTAAAAACTATCTGGGAATATAGTTGTTTCTGATGTCGGTAAGCTCGATTCGGATGAGTTACTTCCTCTGCTAGCGTGAGAGGATCTTCTATTGCATCTGCAAATGCAAAAGAATTTCCTTGGTTTTGCTACTTATGGTATCGATTGCATCTGCAAATGCAACGATCTACTAGCATATTTACAGTATCTGCAAATGAGGTAATTTCTGTTTTTGAACAGAAAAATAGCTTCATGAATATGTTCACTACCTGCAACTACAATTGCAGGCAGTGGAGGATACGATCGATTGTATCTGCTAATACAACGAACTCTTCACATTCCTTGCGTGCTGCTTAACCTTGGTTATGCTATCGACCGCATCTGCAAATGCAACGATTTTTTAGCATATTTACAGTACCTGCAAATACTGTAAATTCTGTAACGTAAGGGAAATGGAACATGAGGAACCATAGACAAGAACTTGCTCGAGAAACTGTCTTCTTATCTAAGAGGGTTGCAATAGTATGGTCGTTATTTGTTTATGTATCTGCAAATACATAGCACTATACCGTTTTTTTTGTTGGTACATATATCCTTTAAATCCGCAAATGTAGGAATATAGTATGCCTCTATGATAATATACCTACTGTGGTGTAGGCTGTTGGGGCCCTTCACATCTGCAAATGTGGAGGCCAATTTTAGTTAAAAAGTAGGGTTATATTATTATTTTATATTCCGCGGTTTTTGTTGATTATCCCTCATTTTTCTGCTTTTGCCTCCACCTCCAGACTAGGTGCAAGTAGAGCATAATCTAATTGATCTCGAGCACTGTGCTCCATCCCAAGCGAACAAAAATAGTAGCTGCTCGAGCACATCGATTACCTGCTTCAACATCTCCTGCAAGCAATGTTTACTCCAATTTTTTCCTCACCGGCCGGCTCATGTCAGCACGAATTGTTTACAAATAATGCGTTCCGGTATCACATCGATTCGACAAAGTCGAACGATAACATTCCGATAAATTTATGACAAGCGGCTAAATCCCAAGTTGCGATCCAAAATACTGCGCCCGATACGATACGAATCCATGTCTCTACGTTCTAGCAAAATTTCTATTAATTTACCTTTTTTCTTAATTTGGTTTAGCCTTGGGTTAGTTTTGGTTTAGCCTTGGGTTAGTTTCGGCTAACACTTGGTTAGTTCTTGTTGATTGAGCCCCCGTAGGGAGCGGAGCGAGCGGAGGACCATACAAAGCCATAATAATAACCAACTTGGGATATATTTGCTCGTAAATTATGAGTTAGCTTGTCTTTGTGGCTAGTTTTTAGGGGTTAATTTCGTGAGAAAAGGGCACTCTTCGACTTACTCAAAATTTTAGTGGCACTGATATAACCAGCGAATATTAACTACGACAAGAAGGTCCACTTAATGACAAGAGAGCACTACAAAGGGATCGTCGTTTAATTTCTTCGTTGCCTGGTAACGACCGGCGAATTTCGCCGCACACAGGTTGAATTTAAATAAAAGCTGGCCATAAACGATATTTTCGTTTGCGGTATATTTAATCAAATTTATGACGAAATTATTTATAGCACTGTAACACTCTATTTGGCTTTGGAAAAACACAATTGATATCTTCTGAATTGTTTGCAGCTCCATGTCAAACTTACGTCATGTTTTTTTTATTATTATCACCAAATAAATTTTTTAGTAAAGTTTGTATTCAACAGGCTGTTTCAAAAATCTAATTAGTTATTATTGATAACAATACTCAAGGTATGTAATAACTAATATTTAAAAGATTTTGATTTTGTGCTAATGATTTCACTATATTTCCGAATACTAATATTCTGACAAAAGACATCAAGAAGAAAATGTTGCTTGATTTTTCCCCATCTTTTAATATTTAATTAAATTTTGGCCTTTTGGGTGTTTTTAAAATTGGTTAAAGGTTTCGCACAATATTTTTACTGTATATTTCATTCCTATTTTGTAATACAATACAACTAAAAAATACCGATATTATCTTATATCGAATATTGACTCGACTATATAATTTAGGCGTGAAAATTAATCTGACAAAAGGATGAGCTGGTCTATGGCCGCCGCGTCAAAGGTCGCCTGCCAACATGATTGTTTTATTTGCATCATGGCCTGCCGATATCGTTGACATGCCGCCGCGGAAAGTGATCCTTCTTATCAAATAGTTTTGCCCAAATACATAATAAAAAGGTAAAGACTGATATACTACACAGCTAACGTGTTAACACTCCGTTGAGGATATGTGTTGGTGTTATACCTAATTGTGCAACAACTGAAGTACTGAAGCCAGATTATCAGAAAATGGCGCGTCGAAATGAGGAGCATTATAAGATCCTTTACACAAATAGTGCCCTATAAAAAATCGGCCTCTCCTATTGGTCAATTCGCATGGCCCTCCGCTCGCTTCGCTCGCTACGGGGGCTCAAAGAAAGGAAACTAACCAGGTGCTAACCCAAACTAACCCAAGACATACCCAAACTAATCCAAGACGTACCCAAAATCAAGAAAAAAACTGTTTAGAAATATACACTTAAAAAAAAATAAAAAAAGGAACGGGGATCGAACCCAGGCCGTCTAGGTGAGACCCAGCTGTCTAAACCTCTACACCACCACACTCCCGAGAGCTCTTGGCAGAAATTGATTGCATCACGAAGACATATTGTAATACGTGATGGATCAACCAATAGGAGACGTCGATTTTTACATAGTGTACTATTTGTGTAAAGGATCTTAAAATGCAAATGAGGATCCCTTATTGGCTAAATTTGTAACGTGCGCAGCTTTCCCTGCTGCTGTCTTGTTTGAGCATTTACGTTTCTCTGTTTTTTTTTGCTTCATATATTGTACTGAAAGTATTTTCAAATGTCATTTAAATTACCCTTAACTCAACGCATTATTAAATTATTGGAATTTTAAAAGCTATATCTGTTGTAAAGTTATCGGTACCGGGTGGGCAAGAAATTGAATAATCGATTAAACGCTTAATATTTTAGCAAACAACTGAATAACCGATTAATCGATATAATCGATCATCGATATTTTCTGAAATGTTAATCGATAAGTCGATTAATCGGTAATTTCTTAAAAGTGAATCGAATAATCGATTATTGTCGCCCACCCCTAATCCCATAATATTGTAGTAAGTGAAACTGAAGCTTAAATTTCGGCAGAATCATTATTGCTGATGCAAGACTGATGTTATTATAAAGAGGTAATAAATACTTTGGCTGAATCAGCAGATAAAAATTTATAATTTAGTTTTAATTTGTAAATATGGCTTTAATATTACCTTGGGATAGTCAGAATATAAGCAATTGTTTTTGAACAACAGCTGCACTGATGCTTCTATATTTTTTACTAGTTTCGTTCCTATTAGATTAATTTAAGAAAGAAAACGATAACTCTGAAATACATGTATGGCAAAATTTCAGGCCCTCATCAACGCGTTTCTGTCGTCCGCTTAACATTCATTTTGCTCGTGATACTCCTGAATTAATCTTTGCAAAAACAAAATTTGAATCATCGAATTAAAAATTTAAAACCCTTTTCTTTACAACGAAGGAGCCCTTAATTTTCAAAATCATTTTCTAAAACGATTTATGAACATACAAATGATTTTTATACATGATGTTTATCGTTAGTGATAATTGATACTCCCTATATATAAATATAGATGATGAGCAAAAAAATCAACAATTATTTCTCTAAAACACGATATATTAAACGTGTAATACTTAATAACTTGTATGTCTTATTTCTGGTAAACCTTATTATGGCCAGCTTTCCTAGAAATTTGACCAGTGTGCGCCGGGTCCAAAGGTCACATGCCAGTATCATGCTAGTTTTCGCGAGGGGAAGGAGACATACCGTTGACGTGCCGCCGCGTAGAGTGAATCTTCTTATCGTAGTTATTATTCGCTGATATAACCATTATCGGATAATGCATAAACAACTAATCTTAATGTGTCCAGTATGCTGTGCTTTGAGAAATATCGAATTTTACTATATTGCGATATTGCGTACATAATATATTTAAGATAACCAGGTATTTATGTATATTGGAAATTTCTTATATGGACTCACCCCCTGATTCGCAAACTTCCGATGAATATTGCCCCTTTTTTCGCATCCTTTGCGAGCAAGACGTGTCACTAACATTTTCACTGTCATTTGAAATGCGATCTAGGCATTTTTCTTTTTAAAATCAACAGAAAGAACCGATTTACGGATTCGTTACTTGCATATACGTAGTAAAAATACGGGTATGGATACTTGTCACCGAACGGTACAAAATTGTAATGACGCAACAGGGCGACGAGTTCGAGCGGTCGGCCTGGGAAGGCTGAATCATCATGTTTTTTGATAACTTCTTTAAAACTTGTACCGCTTGGGATAAAATTGTATACTACAAAGTGTAATGAAGGACGGCGGAGATGCGAAGGGTAATTTGATTTCTCTTTCTTTTAAAAGTTTTTAATGTGCGAAAGGCGATATACATTCTTTTTAAGAGAAGGTATGCGCGCGCAAACATCTTCCCTATGATTCGCTATAAATTTTCCTAATAAATGAAGAAACTATTTCGAATTTTTCCTTTTGTGAATTCACCATTATTTTAACTTTTGACATTTTATGGATTAATTTTAAATGATTGACTTACCGGCTACCTATAAGAATGCATAGTCACCTCACAGGTAATAGAATTATTTGACTATAGTTTAAATTGCCATTTTAAACTAAATCTGTCAAAATAAAAATTGATTTTGCCTTGGTGAAAATTACATCTATAGATATACGTTGGTATTTTTAACACACCTAGGTAAGTCTAAACTGTTTTTTTGCTACTGAAATTGTAGGTACTTACATTAGTGACTTTAGGGCATAAAATTTGAAATCCTTTATCTAAGCGGTTTAGTTGTTACATAGTGGTCCATCTATCCTCCCATTTGAGGATAGACGGTCCAACATGGTGGAAGAGAGTCGGACCGCTATATTTTTGTTTTAGTACAATACCTAATAAGTATATAGGTGAAAGATATGTTTCTGAACTAGGATATTGGCCCTCTCAAACGTTGAATAATCCATGCCATAAATGCATACATAAATGATGAAATGGGCTTGAATGAAGCCGCTAAAGCATTTGGAATAGTCAAAGCTACATTAAAAAGGTGGTTGAAATCAAATAACTTAGAAAACTCCGATCGCCTGAGATCTGACGCTTCAATCGGTTCGTATGTTGAACAAAAATTAGTACACCATATATAAGAAAATTCCAGAAATCAGGTTTTGCACCGACATGAACTGACAACATTAGCTAAATGATTGAGAATTCCAAATAAAATTAACGAGAGTGACGATGACGGTAGGTTATAAACCGTTTTTTTTTGTAATATTAAATACCCCCCGGTTTTTTTTAGATAGAGCTGGTAAGAAATGGCTAGAGCTGTTTATGCGCCAAAGGTCTGAAATTTGCGCGATCTGGAATGTCAAGTGAGACCGATGAAACCCATTTTCCTTGAAACAGTAATGACAAAACATAACATTTTTGACAAACCCGGACCCAATTACAATACTGACAAAACAGGCTTACAACTAAGCACTAAAGCTTGCCAAATCTTGGCTTTAAAAGGCTTTGAATAATGTTCAGAGTATAAGTCTTGGTGAAAAAGGTGAAACGATAAGCTTTATAGCATGCTGTAATGCGGACGGGAGTTCGATACCTCCTTACTACATTGTCAAGGGCAGAAATAAAGAAAAGGAATTGCTTGATGGCATACCACCAGGTTCAAAAGTTGAATGAAATTAATGAAATGTCTGAAAAATCCGCTTATGTGAAAGGTGAAATATTTATGAGTTGGTTAGCGACCCAATTTCTCCCAAGGAACCCTCACGGTAAGGTATTGCTAATACTAGATGAGCATACCTCCCATACAACCAATCTAGACTTACTGGAATTTGCAGAACAGAACGACGTAATTCTATTTTGTTTCCCGGAGCACACGACGCATTATTTACAGCCCTTGAATCTCCAATCCCCAATGTTTGATCTAAGTCTTTGAAAAGCAACTTTTATGCTATATGTAGAAGCTTGTTCCAGAATAACCGTAAAGGACCACTAAATAGATTGGAGTTTGGAACGGTAATAGGTGAAGCTTGGGGAAAATCTGCCACTGTCCAAAACACAATTTCTACATTCAAGTCAACGGGAATACTGCCTTATAATCCCTTGCTCATACCCGATTACGCCTTTTTGGCCCAAAATCCTATTTGCTCTGAAGGAAACTTAAAACAACACAAGTAAGACCCGAATCTCCCCTACCAAGTACTTCTGGTATTCAAGAGCACTCCTCAGCTACTGAAGATATTACTCCTGATAAAACTCTGGATGAAGTTACTCCCGTACCCGTCATATATAAGGCTGTAAAAAGAGTTCATAAAAATATCAGGAGATATTGTCTGACCGGAATTTATTAAAGAAAAGAAAAAAGCACAAGCCAAGAAAGAAGCTGGCTCTAATTTGGCAGCGAAAACGGTAGATAAAAAAAGAGAGAAAGACTCATTCAAGTGAATCTTCATCTTCTGAAGAGGAAGCTGGTGATGTCAAATTAGATGACAATTCTAGTGCGGATGATTGTCTGCAATGGTGACTACGGTTTAACGAAAAAGGTGGTATTGGAGGATCCTCTAAAACCTCTCCAAGTAAATCTCCATACATAATTCGAATTTAACACTTGGATCATGTTCTTGTTCATACGCATTGTCAAGTATGATTCCCATAATTGTTGTACAAATATTTTTGTAAATAAATATATTGCTATTTTTTATTATCATTGACTAAGATGTGCAAGACATGGTTATTAACACTACCAATGTTGAAACAAGCATACCATAGTGCATGATTTGGTCACCGACGTGTTCTTGTGGAGGTTAAATAAGTTACACATTTTTGAACCAATGCATCAATGCCTGCTTTGGCACTACTGAAAAAAAATTATATCGGACTTTATTATCCACCCACTCTAATGTCATGATGCATTCAGTTGAGACTAGGACAACTGCTTCTTCTTGTTTAGGGACACACGACAACACGACAAATTGTGCTGTAAAAAGGAATAGCAAGGATTCAACAGAACGTTTTCGGTCTGCCAAAATCTGCAGTTCATACATGTGCCCATGTAGGCTAAATCATATTCTTGAAGATCTTCAAATAGCTTAAGGGAGAATAGCAGTTCGCAGTAATATTGCTAATTATATTTTTGATCGGTTGTACCAAGCGAAGCACGACTTGCGATGAATGAGGTTTTTTTTCTGGTTTAGAAGCTTTTCCGAATTGATTTCCGTTCCTGTGAACTCATCTTCATTTATCAGATAGCGAGTTTCTGAATCAGTTAAAATCTGTACCTTCAATCCATATTTGCCAGGTTTATTTTGGATATACGCCCACAAAGAGCCCCTGAATCGCACCAGCATTTCGTCAATAGTACCGATCTCCTGGGCGTTAAGTATTTTTTGAGTTAACAACGAATTTTTTGAGGATATTTTGGAAAACTGCAAATGTGCTATTTTGGATCCAGTTTTCTCTAGAGGACGAATCAGCAGCCCGGAGACAAACCAATAAAAAGCAAAATCGTATAAGAGACATTGCATATCTGAAGATATCTCTTCCAGACCAGTCCGTAGCTAATAGTGATTTAATATCCTTATGGTTGAATTTGTAAAGTCCTTGGACCTCCAGTAAATATAAGAGTCCGATAAAGACACGGGTCTGACAACCATCTATGTTCTAAATAAAAGTTAATAGAAATATTTGTCGGCAATGTTTTATTACAGTAAACTTTTTATAACGTTGTTTCAAAACATCAGTTCTTTCATTTGGTAGACCATTATTTATATAATATCCTCCGTGAAAGATAAGTTCCAGGCTTGAGGCGGGGTTTTGGGCGGGTTTATTCTGGATGTTTTTGGCAATCCTCATTCAACCGTAACAATATTGTGTCGTGGGATCTATCTACACACATAGTCTAAGCCTCACCTTTCGATTTAATTTCTTCCATCGGGTAGGACAGTGTGGTTACCCTTCCTATAGAAAAACCGACCTTCCGTGGAACAGAATACGTTCCGTGGAACAGAATTCCTTCCTTGAAACAGAATTTCCTCGACAGAGGCTGAACATCTTTCAGCGGCCTGTTCTATGCTGACCTAGAGAGTTCTCCAGTTACATTTCGCCTGATAGAGGCGTTTTATCGAGATGATGCGACCACATGGTGGAAACGTAGCTTCGCAGGAAATGGCGGTGGGTTCCACGTCTGAAAAATCTACTAGATACAAGTAAGCTCTCCTTTTTTAAATTTTATTTCAAATTTACCTTCAATGACTTTAGATAGAAGATGACATTTTATTGTCTCAATTACCGTTACTTGCCGTTTTTGTTTAATGAAGCGACTGTTAAACGACGGTAGTCCGTTTATTTCCTTTTATCGTACCTATTACCGTTGCTGATAATTTTTGTCTAATGATCCTACCCTTAAACGATTGTTGGTATATTTTCTTATATCATACCTATTACCCTTAATTATCTTTTTTTTTAATGAACTGACTGTTAAACGACTGCAGGTCGCCTGCTTTCTTATATTGTACCTATTACCGTTACTTATAGTTTTAATACATACAAGTATGCAATATATCTGCATGAACCGTCTGCAGGTA
>JAEQML010081956.1:0-11007 GCA_016904865.1 Pissodes strobi
CACTTACCTTTATTAATATCTGTTCCTTTAAGTACCATTTCAGCTTTGGCTTGTATTTTGGTTTGCACGTTTTCTGCACCTTCCTTCATTTTTGCCAAAATACCTGGAGGTACATAAGCAAGGGTTTATACGCATTGCATTAATAATGCAAACTATTGTGCGCGTAAAAATAAATTAAGAAAATATAAGGGTAAACGAAGGGACACGAAAGTGCAAAACAAAATACAAGCGAAAGTCAGTAGCAAAAAAAATAAACATTATTAGCTATGGAAAAAAGTTATAATAACTGAAGACCAAATAAAGGAGTACAAAAAATATTTGAAACTGATTTTACCATGCTTATCCTTCTCTTTAATTATCCTTTCCATATTTTCAGCCTTGTCCTTGACTTTTCCGAAAAAGTCTTGGAAAAATAAAAAAACAATCTGTTATGTTTCATAAAAATAATCACATAAAATGACATTAAGTCCAAACTAAATATTTATACTAATTGCAAAAATTATATACTCAGTAAGACTTTGTTTACCTCACCTGCAAGTTTCTTGTGGGCATCCGGACTAGCGCTCTGCGTTAAAGCGGCCACCTTCAAATATTCGGCCTGAGAAATGAGGCCTGCAGCCTCCAAACTGCCGGGCGACATCATCGAGTATTCTTCGCTCAGAAGTTCTATGATCAGAGCCTCAATGTCAAAAAAGAGTATGTGGCTCTCAGGATCTAAAAATATTTTACGATAAATGCTAAGCAGATTATGTTTAGAAATACACATTTTAACATTCAGTTTTAAAAAATTCCTTGTTCGCTTTGAAAGGCAGTTTTGTCTGTGCTCCTATTCGAGCAATATTTATTTTTTGGTTAGCTTTACAAGCACCAGGGAGGTATTTACATGCAAAGGACTAAAGTAAAGTTAAAGTAACTAGCCCCGAATGAAACGTAACAATACAAATTCAAGAATTTCACCAATATAACACATGTAACCATTCAGTCTTGTTGCAGCTTTAAAGCTTTTCAGTTCTCGTATACTTAGATATATTAAAAATATCCAAATCAACAGCAATACATTAGTACTCCCAAACAGCTCATATTGAGAGCATATTATCCAGAGGTGATAAGCTATCATTACTATTAAAAAACGGCTCTTTATTCAGGATCCTTTGTTGGAGCTTTGCTACTTCAAAATTAATATATTAATTATTTCACAATATTATTTACAGTTGTCAGGAAAAGTAAAGGACTCAAGTTAGAGCCTTGAGGCATCCCAGATGTACTCTTGCACAAGATGGATTTCGAATCTTTGTTCTCAATTAAAAAAAAATATATGATATGATGTGACCAAATAAACTACATTAAGAGTCACATTCATATACGATAAAGCCTTTATTTCAACACAGTGTCCTACTCTGACAAATGCGTACCACCATACTCGATTGCCACTTGACTGGATATACTGATGTTTTGAGACATAAATTAAAAATAACTGTCAAGGGCTTACACTACAACCCTTTCGAATATATGCTGCTTCTTCCATTTCATAAGAGCTACAGTATCACTTGCATCTGGCTGATGTTCGAAATATCCTTTGGTTGCTTTTCCATAAGCTTCTTTCCAGGAAGAGGATATTCTGCGACTCTTGTAGCTGTATCACAATAGCCCATCTCTGCTAGATGATACCTTGCATCGACTGGAGAGAAGTATTTATCCAAAAAGAGCTTAAAACCTTTTCTTGGAGGAATATTTCCTTATTTTATTAAGGAAACAACGGTATCGCCACCAATACCAAATAATTCAGTATCAAAGCCATCAGTGCCAATGGCCTAATTACCCTTATTTTTTTCTAATGGTATTCGCAACATCTTCGAAAGTTATTACCCTATCACAAAAATAAGATTTTTGTTCAAATACCTCACAAAGAGGCCCATCATCATTCATAAAGACAGATCTGCCAAAGTATCAAAACCCTCAGTTACTATCTGTGTACCACTATAGGTCTCACCCTCAATGGACATCTCCGCCATAATGTCTTCATATTATCCTTTATGGTTTTTTAAAAATGACCAAAAGTTCTTGGGGTTTATTTTCAGGCTACCTTCCACCGCCAGCAAATAGTTGTTCTGCGCTAATCTAATCTTATCCTTGATTGTATATACTTATATACTTATACCTTAATAAATGCCTCTGCTTAAGC
This sequence comes from Pissodes strobi, assembly GCA_016904865.1. Lineage (NCBI taxonomy): Eukaryota > Metazoa > Arthropoda > Insecta > Coleoptera > Curculionidae > Pissodes > Pissodes strobi. The sequence goes on from JAEQML010081956.1 coordinate 2,183, forward strand.
TTGATATGTTTGATACATAGAAACACTTTCTCTTTCATACTATTTAATGGCAGTATTCTGATACATACGGGCAGTCTATTATACAGTTTGACCGCCATATATTCAGATCTATTCTGGCACCTTCTCAGCCTGCAATAAGGGGCTATTGGCTCGTCTTTATTTCTGGTGTTGTGCTGGTGAACATCCGTATGTTGGAGAAAAATATGTTCATTCCTTCCTGCATAAAGAACGCAAGAAAGTATGAATACAGATGGAAAGGTAAATATCTGTAGATTAAAAAAAGCATCTCTGCAATCATCTCGAAATTTAAGACCAGCAATTATTCTCACTGCCCTCCTCTGCAGCCCAAAAATTCTGTCTGCACACACTGCACCTCCCCAAACCAATATGCCATATGACATTATGGAATGAAAAAGTGCAAAATATGCAGACTTCATTGTACCCATGCTGGCACATCCTTTGAGGTTCCGCAGTACGAACGCATTACTTCTTAGTCTTCTAAGTCCCATCCCAATTTTGGGTCCAAAAATACTCCCAAGAATTTTGCACAGTCAACACACAAGCTTTCACCAAGGTCTCTCATCGAAAATACCATCTGCTGTGTCTTATTCGTATTGTCACGACTAACAACCGTCCGAACGTTTTTGTGCTACCCTATAGGCCGGTCCCGAAGATTCAGGATCGCTGGAATTATCTCGATGGCATCGTCGAGATCATATAGAGTGGCCTCGGAATACTTCCCGAATATTCGTGATAGATTTCAGATTATATATAAGCAGACCTAAGGCGAATGTTAGTCAGTTAGTTCAGTTAATCATTGAGTGTTAAAGTGTAAAGAGATATTAGTTGGGAAGTTATAAGACTAGTTTAGTGAGTTCAATTGTATACAGTGGTAGATAATAAAGATACTATTAGTTGAAAATAGTAAAGTTGCAATTTTGTTAAGAACCCACGGGAAAAACGTAACAGTATTTAATACAAGTTGGTTGATGTTAAACCAAGTTTCAATCCTTTACCGTACCTCCCACGCCACCCCAAGTGCATCCCGCATTGACCGACTAGTGAGAAAAGTGATACTATTATCAGCAAAGAGAGTGGACGACGCCACTGACACACTAGCTGGAATTAAGAACAAAAGAGGACCCAGGATGAAACCCTGAGGTACGGGAATGTCAACCACTCTCTTCGCCAAAAACACTCCATCAACTTTCACTACTTTTGTACGATTTTATAGGTACGATTCCATCAGTTTGAGACTTTCGTTGCAGAACCCATAACACTTAGCCCAGCAGCATGACATGAGACACACAGTCAAAGGCTCTACTCAAGTAGCAGAAAAGTGCACAACCATAATTCATATACTAAAATGAGTCATAAATAGAAGACAATAGATTCAATATACCTTTACCCTTTCTAAACCCAAATTTGCTGTTAATAAACAAGTTATTATTTTCAAAACATGTAGCCATCCTGGCCGCCAAACATCTCTCAAAAATCCTTGAGATTATTGGAAGCAGTGAAATTGGACTATAGTTGGACTTTTTTTTGAAAATAGGAACCACAATAGCACGCTTTAGCACTACTGGAAAAACACCCTCCCCAATACAACCCTTTATCAAGTTAGTGAGTGGAACCACCATTAGATTTTTAATGGTTTTTATCAAAGAAACTTTAATCCCATAGATGTCGGAGCAATTTTTAGGAATTTTCCTAACCCCACCAAAAGAAACTTCTCCAAAGGAGAAAGATGTATCAGGTACAGGAATATGCTCCATTGGATCCCGTACCTGGAATATTTTCAACCAAGTTGTGAGCCACGGAACAGAAATAGTCATTAAAGACATCAGGCAAAATGTCAACCTGCACAGAATTCCCCTTCGAGCCCCTGCTACTATTTATTGATTATTGATCATACAGTTTTCACAGAGCTCTTGAAGGTGCCGATCAGCCTGTCATTTGCCCGAATTTTGGCTTGCATTAATGAATCCTTATAAATCTGTTTAAAGATATTGAATTCCTGTCTATTTCCAGGAGTATTGTATTGATTGACTATGTCGCCCAGGAAATGAAGATGTTTTCTCAAGTGCCGCAGCTCATCATTAAACCAGTTCACCATACTTGGACAGCTAGCCCCAACAATATAGGTTCTTTCCCGGAATTCCTGCAAATATGCATCTTGAATACAATCGAAAAATATGTGAAAATTTTTCTTCAAAACCCATATCAACATCTGTAACAAAATCCCATGAAAATCCCGCTACTACATTATAGAAATTATGAAGACCATGCTGTGTGATTGGTCTAAAAGTGTTTTTTACCTTTCCATCCTTAGAGACTGATGTCACATCAGCATACAGCACTTGACTATGATGATCAGATATGTGTAAATCAACTGTATCCACTAAAACATCATATACATTAAAATTCAAAAATATATTGTCAAGGCATGCTTTGAGATTGTTTGCTTAAGACCAAAGGTCTCTAAGAAATCGCAGAGATAAGTGGCCTTTCTTGGACTTGATCTAAACAAGACATTAAAATCCCCAGCCCGAATCACTTTTGCTGTTATACCCAGTCCTTCCAGCATACTACAGTGCGACCAAGAACGTGTAAAAATCTCCCACCGCGGTGCCCTATAAATACAAACTACATAAATGCTATGTGACTTCAATAAAATACCAGACAATTCCACACATTTCTCCACAACATACCTTGACGTCTCATTTAAAACTATACAATTAACAGGTCTGTCAACTAAAATAGCAGTTCCACCCCCACTACTGTTTTTCCGATCTGAGAAAGATGGTGGAACATAGTTGTCCATCACCAAACACCCCGCCTCTTCAGCTGTCAGCCAAGTTTCGGTGAGACAAACAACTGATACTTTGCGATGCTCCAAGTTCGTGGATCTTGTTCCTGACTGATCTTGTGTTGCAGTGAAGAATTCCAAATTTATTAGAGATCCTCAAGCCTTTGTGATCACTTTGGCATTGTGGCCACGAATTGGGTTGAGGCTCTGAATATTCTGAAAATGTTTTAGAAGTATACGTTTTGGCCATAGATCCATTGTCATTATCATGTCTGTTTTGTCTTCTGGTACACCCACTCTAAAGGAACTTTTTTTGTTATCACTCTTTGTGACCATCCTAGTGTAAATGCATCCATGTAGCAGTTGATGTTCCTGTAGGAATTCCAGTATATCAGAATCCTTTGTGTTTGGATCGAAACCAGATATATACAGCCACGTCCGCTAATAACTGTTTTGCAAAGAGCCATTTTCAGGGTTGTTTGATTCGTGTTTAACCCTAGTTTTGGAAATGGTCTCGTATTCTGTGGCGGGGCACGTCTAACCTTCCTTAATACTTCCACCCAAGGTACTTCATTGGGAGCTTATGCCCTCTTTATTTCTGACATTTTTGGTGGTGGATCAAGATTGCTTCATTGTTTCCCCAAGTTCACTTTGAAGTTGTTCGTGTTTTCGTTCACTTTTACGACCAACAGAAATTGGGTTAAAAATCGGACTGTCACTTCTTCTTGTTTTTTCTTTGCTTTTGGCGTTTCATCACCAGGGATTTCCAGTTTTTGGTATTTTTGAGATAGAAGCGAAAAAACAGCGTCATCTATGTGCTGAACTTGAGACCTTTCGTTGGCGGGAAGACTGGTAATACTGGACATTGTTTCTCGACTTTCTTCTTGAATTCCCAATTTCTCCTCCAGGATGCACATTTTTCCTCTCAAAAGTGTATTATTCTCCTCAAGCACTACGTTTTTTACTTTTCAACTAATCTATAAGGGTCTTTAGCAGACAAATTTCGGCAGATTTTGCTTCATCGATCGAGGTTAGGTTAGCACCATCACCGTGGATCTTTCATGCTAGATGAGTTTTGTCAATTTTGATGATTTTTTCGACCCAGCCTCTTTCAGCACAGGAATTGTGGTAAACTTTCCCGCTCACTATGCACACAATAGCACTAACAGACTTTGTTTTACAACTTGTTAGTTGTATTTTTTGGTCAGACAAACTTTCGCGTGCGCTTCCACTCGGCGCCATTTTGCGTGGCTTGGCTCACAAAATTATTCAATAGTAAAATTGTTTGAAATAGTGACAAGCATGACGCTAGTCCTGATCAATTGGCAACAATGGGTCATCATCAACGTCAACACTCCGTCGAAGGAGGATAAACCACAAAATCCAAAAGAACACCATCAGCATATTTTACAATAATTAACTGCTGCATGTCATTAAATGCTAAACATCCTTTAGAATTAATTAAGATATCGCTTGGTGGCCTGTCATTCAGGTAACTGGGAATGTTAAAGTCACCTAAAAGTATGCGTACTTTACCAAACAAATGCCATCATACCATCTAGTACATACTTCAGACAAAGATTAAAATGAAAAGATCTGCCAGTAAGACAGAACGAATAAAATTAGAAAGAGATGAAACAACCTCCGCGTTAAAGGGACAATCGGGCATTCTCGGAGACGGTTGGCCACAGTCGTCGATTTCTGACCTTTGCCTGTTTGTTGTATTGTTTTGTTTAATCATAGCTTATTCAATAACCAGCTATTGCTCTCTATCGAAATCGGAAAGTTGGAGTGTCGGGCACTGCGCATCCTGCCAGTGCCCTTAGCGGTTCAGTTTCACGGTCTCGTGATTTTTCAGGCAATGTAATGACACGAAGCGAACTGAATTTAAAATGAATATTCCCTTCAAAATCCACGACAAATTCGCCCGAACCTGCGGCTATTGCCCTAAAAAGACCGGAAATTTCGGATTTTTATACAATTTTGCCATTTAAAATCGTTTTCAAAAGGATTTTAGACGATAAAACATCGTATTTTAAATTAAACGAATTGTCAAAAGTATTATTCAGATGCCCAGACGTTTAGAAAAATATTAACTCATGGCCCTCTTCTAAAATTTTCTCTTGACTTTCCCAAATCAAAGGATGCCGCCGCAAGATGAGTAGCTGGTTATTGAATAAGCTGTGGTTTAATGTTCAAATCAAAATTGCCATTCTTGGTTTAATCAAAGAGTGGTAATCTTTGGTTTAATGTTGAGTATTAATCAGTTGAAATTTGCTTTTGTGGTTAACAATATTTCAATATTTGTGTTGTGTGGCGGTGTATAGTAATTAATTGATAATTAGAAGTTTCACATTTTTCTTAAAATGGAAAATATCAGAAGTGGAAAAAGTTGAATTAATTACATTTACAAGAACTGTAAAAACACTTATTACAATTCCAAAGAAAAGCTGCATTTTTTTAGAGTATTGATGAAATTAGGTAAGTTTGCAGTCTACTGGTATACTTGAAATCGAGCTTAAAATACATTTTTTCTTCAAACGTCAGTAAATCCGTCATTACTCGACTGTGTAGGCGGCCGTGAAGTTTCGTTTTTCCTCCGCCGGAGCTTTACTTTTCACTTTTCCGCCGGCGGAGGTAAAAGTGTTGTCATAGCAACATAGATACAATACAAACAGGCAACAAAATAAGCGTCAACAATTCAAGAGTTATTAAGCTAAAATTTGTATTTATCACTCAACTTGTGACTGCATTTCTAAAAATTACTAATTTAGGAACAAATTGGTTATTATTTAATCGAACTTACTCAATAACTGCTTATCAATACGGAATTAAAACGCAATCGAAGACGCAATTTTAAAAATACAATTATTGTTGACAGTGTCCACTGACAGCTTTATGTTACATTACTATAGCAACAACCTGTGCCTATTCACCGACACCGGTCTTAGCCGCCTTGCGAACCCACTTATCTTTAATAATAATTAGATATTATTACTATTAAAAAGAGATGTTTTTGCATTAATTTGTCGACATTTGAAGAAAAAACAGCATACATAAATGTAAAAGTAACTTTTCCTCCATATAAAATAATATACTATTTTCTTCAAACGTCAGTAAATCCGTCATTACTCGACTGTGTAGGCGGCCGTGAAGTTTCGTTTTTCCTCCGCCGGAGCTTTAAGGTGCGCGTCCACTTGTTCGTACCGGACGAACCGGCCGCATGAATCGAATCGGATTTTTGTAATGAATTCGTCCACTGATCCGCATCGGATCGCATTGGCTCGACTGACTGGGTGACAGGGACAGGTTATAAAATGAAAATTCTAGATTAGTAATTTTGATTTGTTGGTAGAACAATGAGTTCTTCTGAAGAAGTAGTGTTGATTGCTACTTTATTATCCGATGAAGAAGAAAAAGCACGAACTAAATGTAGACCACGACCAGACATAGATTTTGGGTGCATAATATATGTAAAAAACGAAAACAATATGGCGAATTTCATACATTGTTCCCTGACTTAGTAGATGATGATTAAAAGTTTCGTCCATTTTTATTGTTTAAAAATTACAAAACATGCATATGACACGTATGTATACAATTCTGTAAATCTTTAAAAGAACTAGTCACTAGTCTAAGTTAATAACCACAACAATTACTAGACTCCAGGGATAGCGGCGCCCTGCACTCTGTCCGTCAACTTCCATGTCTTCGTGATGCAACCAGTTGTTTGTAAGTCCGCTGATGGTCTATGGGTTTTTTTTTATGGCAGTGGCACACACACTAAAGGTAGATCCTATGGCGCTCTACGAGCGGTGTGTGTGCGAAGATGTTGACTGATACAGTTCTTGAATATTTGTAGGTTGTAATTAGTGGGAAACAGATGTCCTGGAAGTGAGTTCTACAGTGATGCAGTGCGCCATACAAAGGAGTTCTGGTAAAGCGATGTTCTAGGTGTTTCTAGTTGTACGACGAACTGGTGCGCTCCTGCCGTCTGTCGGGACTGTCTGACAGGAGTTGCCAGGGGCGGGATTATGCGGGCCAAATCCTGGGAACATCTGCCGTGAAAGTATCTGTAAAACAGAGACATCTCGGCCACATGTCTGCGATGTTCCAGACTATCCAGATTCCGGGTCAACTCCGGATCGCCGACGAGACGCACAGCCCTCTTCTGAATGGAATCCAGCAGCTTTAGGGTATGCTTTGGTGCGGCACCCCAGATATGTGAGCAATATTCTAAGCACGGTCTTATTTGCGCTTTGTACAGCAAGAGCAACTGCTGCGGTGTATAGAGTTTTCTGTTGCGAAATAGCGCACCAAGCTTCTGGGAGGCTGATTTTGCGATGTTAGCAACATGGTCATGCCATGACATATTGCTGTTGACCGAGACACCCAGCAGCCCGATTGACGAGGATGAAGGAATGGTCGATCCTGCCATAATGATGTCAGGGCTCGCTGTATTGGCCCTTTTAGTAAACGTTGCTGCTTGGGTCTTTGCTGCATTGAACTGGACCAAATTTCGGTCGCCCCAAGTTTGAACTTTCTCCAGGTCTTGATTAATTGCTGTAATCTGCTCCTGTCTGCGGTGATGAGTCTCAGTCGCTGGTAAGGGTTTTTCTGATCTAAAGTGGGAGACAAGGGTACTGTCATCTGCAAAACTGTAAACAGGATTATTCGTCTCGATCAGCAGGTCATTAATATAGATGAGGAACAGAGTTGGTGAAAGTATTGCGCCCTGAGGCACGCCCGCGTTGATGGTGAATGTGTCCGAGATGTGTCCATCGACTGGAGAACGGGCCGGCCACTCTATTGCACCTCTTCGTCCCATCCACCTATTTTCAAATGTTTGGTTAATAAAATTGAGAACGAACATTTAATGCAAAATGAAGCGGAGCCCCATCTTGTTGGAACCAGATATTCCTATTGACGCCTTCAGCCTGAAAATTCGGATATAAATTTGCTAACGCAGCCACTATTTCTGTCTGAAGTAAATTCAAGTAACGATCTCCTGTCAAGTTTTCATTTATAAGAAAAGGACCAATAATGCGGTTATTTATTATACCAGCCCAGACATTGACCTTTTGGGGGAATTGAGAATGACTTTCGCGAAACCAGTGTGGATTTTCAAAGGCCCAATAGCGGCAATTATTCCTGTTTACTTCACCAGAGAGAGTAAATGTTTCCTCCTCTGAGAACAGGATCCTTTTGATAAAATCTTCATCATAGTTGCATATTTCCGTTAAGTTTTCACAGAATTCTAGACGCCTATTAGGATCATCCTCTGTTAATTCGTGGATTAGTTTTACTTTATAAGGATGAAGACCTTCGCTTTTTAGTATTCTTCGGACAGAGGTTTGACCAATATCATGGTTTTACGATAACAGCGTCGTAGAAATATGTGGGTTTCCCATAACATTAAGCAAAACATCTAAGGACTTTTCGGCAATACTTGCTATTTTGGGACGTCCTGTTCTGGGTAAATCCTTAACAACACCTTAATTTTGAAACTTTCATACGATTTTTGACACGGTACTTCGTGAAATTGGGTTTCTATTTGGATGTACAGTATTAAATATACTTGCGGCTTCTGAGTGCGATATTTTTCTATTACCATATCCCACGATAATTAATATTTCAATACGATCCCTTTCGCTTAAAACCATTTTAAATTGTTGACATACGTTGACATTAGTTGTCTGTTAATAAAAATTACCTATTTACTATTGAGACACTTGACAATATGAGTCCAAGGGTATTCAGCGACCATCAAAGAGACGTCGCGTCGCGTTGCTCTAAATATTAAATTATTTTTTACTCGGAAACGAATTAAATTAGGTATAGCATATTCTACATGAAATGTGTTTAATATTTTATGTAGATTTTAAAAATGTAATAAAATTAATAGCATTGTATTTAAAAAAACAAAGTTTGCATTCTTTTTGGGAAAACGGTAAGTCTGGCAACAACGCAGATACGATTTTTAAATTTATCATTATCGATATACCCTAAGTCCAAA
>JAEQML010081957.1:0-11007 GCA_016904865.1 Pissodes strobi
TCTCTTTAGCTATACGTCAACAACAGATTGACTCAGACGTTTAAATTCTCAGTACAGTAAATATTTCGAGCATTCACTTAGGCAAAACATTTGTTTCTTTTCGTGAAGTAACCAAGTAAAGTTAATCGCTTTCTTCTTTACTTATAGTCGTTATTGTCAGGCACAGCCGAGTGTACCGGGGTACGACGATTATTAGTAGTTTTTTTGTTCTAATTTATTTGACATTTCAACTCAGTACTTTTTTATCTTTATTATACGATTATAATCAACTAGTTCTCCTTGGTAATAAACCCATTCTTTGTTTGTCTATATACCTGTTCTATTCAATTAGATTTTGATCAGTGTTCCAGAGGAGAGGGTCGCTAAACGCGGTAGGTATCTGATTTTCCTTATTACTTGCGCTCAATAATTGCAACGTTGTGTATTTACGGATTTTACCTCCCGTGATATTGCTTATTACTGACTATGATTTATTGATTAATATTTGAGTATTTGATTCTTACTGACTTTGATTTTGATTAATATTTGAGTATTTGCTTATTACTAACTATGATTTTTGATTAATTTTTGAGTATCTATTTTCCATTATTAATACTAATAAATTTCCGACATTTAAATCTGATTTTCTAACTTATTTTTGTTGCTTTATTGGTCGGTTTTCTTGATAGAAAAAAATAACAAATTTTCGGTTATCTTTTCATTTTGTGGCTAAAACGAGTTCAATATTTCAACTTTGGTGTATTCCTTGCTTGTGCCGTCTACAAGTTTGTGGCGCCTTATAAATAAAACCCACCCCTACTCTCCGGCATTTGAGCTAGGGCCTAATTTGTACGCTCGGCGACAACTCGTTCTAGCCTACATATCGACACTCGTAAATTTATACAGTTTTATTTTCAAATTCTACAACTTAAAATTTTTCTTTTAATTTGAAATTATTCACTCTCGGTTCCTTCTAAGCTCGAGTGAAGGATTTGCGCCTATTAGAAGGAGAGAAAAAGCATAACAATGGACTAGCATAATAGATTTAGGATTAAAGGTGAAATAACTGACTTTATTTGACCTCTATCCGTTACTGAAACAGAGTTTTGACCACAAATCCCACCGTCCTCCCCCAGGCTGGAGAACACCGAAGTACAAAGTCTGGAACCGATCACTGGGGAGTGACCCAACAAACCCCATTTTTACCCCTGTCAGACTAGGGACCACCAAAGGAAAGGGTCTGAGGCCGATGCATCCAGTGGAAGCGGCCCTAGGTGGTAGATGCATACGCCTACTCGCACCGTCCGGTGAAAGACCACCCCACCAGTACTGGGAAGCGCTAAGTGGTTTTGCCGAATCACGTTCCATTTCCGCGCTGGTGGTTCCGGGTTCCACAGTAGGAATATAATAATATGGACATGATGGTGATTCCAGGATCAAAATATTCCGGAGGTAAACTCCCGAGCCATTCGGATCTCCGGGCGCTGGGTGGCCCTGGGAGCCCTTCATTCCGCATTTCACAGACAGCAAAGATACCGAACCAATTTAGAATTGATTTCTGCTACATAAGAGGCCTAAATACAAACATAAATTCGGTACACCAACATCTACAAGCAAATAGACCACACATACTAGCCCTTACAGAAACACAAGTATGTTCTACAACAACAACAGTGAACTACCCCTATCCTGGTTACGACTTACATACCCGATTTAGACATAAGTTCGGAATATGCCTTTTTGTCCGAAGCGATCTTTCATGTCACTGCGAGGAAACACTCGAACCGAACAGCCTTGACGTCATGTGGCTCAAGTTCACCGCAATGGGATTAACCAAGTTTATATGTTGTCTCTATCGCCCTCCGAGCGATAGAGCCTACCAAAGCTTTTTTTCAACACTAGCTACCACTTTTGACTCAATACAGGTTGATCATCCCAGTTCAGAAATAATCGTTCTGGGAGACTTCAATGCCCACAATACCAACTGGCTCAAACATCACAACAAGACCTACAACGAAGGTAGAGAGGCTGAAGCATTCGCCATCAGCTGCGGGCTTACTCAAATTGTAGACGAACCAACTCGAATCTCAGAGAGGGGCGAATTCGCCGCCCTCCTGGATCTTTTTCTAACCACCAATCCTGACCAGTACACAGTTACAGTTGTTCCGCCATTAGGTACTTCCGACCACAAACTTATTACAACGGTTTGTGAATTGCCACTCATACAGAAGGATCCACCATTGCCTCGCAAAATCTGGCATTACAATTCTGCAAACTGGTACGATCTAAGGGAGTTCTACCTAGATTTTCCTTGGCTCGACGTCTGCTTTGGCGCTGACGACCCGTCAATCTGCTGCGAAAAGATCACGCAAGTAATCTCCTCAGGAATGGAAGCATACATCCCAAATTCCATCAAGTTATCATCAAAAGCAAAGCCCTGGTTCGACAGAAGATGCGAAAGAGCTGTGGGTAGGAAACAGCAAGCCTACAAGTACTGGCAGCAAAATCAGACCGCTGAAAATCGCAATTATTTTGTCGAAGCAAGAAACGAATGCAAGCGTGTTATCGACGAAACTAAGGACAAACACAATCAAAGGATCAGGAATAAACTTTTGCAATGCCCCAGTGGCTCCAGGAATTTCTGGTCGGTAGCAAAGGCAGTAAGTAACAACTTTACAGAAACGTCTCTCCCACCTTTGACAGACGAACGTGGCATCACGTCGACTACAGCCAAGGAAAAAGCAAACATGCTCGCCAAAATGTTTTCTTCGCACTCTACCCTAGACGTCCCCCAAGGCAAGACTCTCCCCACCATATCGAACATCAACACTACCATGGCAGAAGTCAAATTTCATCACCGTGATATTCGTAAAATCCTTAAAAATCTAGATACGCAAAAGGCATCAGGACCGGACGGAATACCTGCCATCGTGTTAAAGAACTGCGCCGATGAACTAACACCCGTTTTTTCCAGGCTTTTTTCTCTGTCTTACGGAAAAGGGATTTACCCATCTTCTTGGAAAGTCGCTCGAGTGCAACCTGTTCCAAAAAAAGGCAAGAAAACCACGCCCTCAAACTATTGTCCAATTGCCTTGCTTCCAATAATCTCCAAAGTCATGGAACGTGTAGACAATCAGCAACTACTCAAGTACCTCGAGAACAACAAAATAATCAGCAATAATCAATACGGCTTTCGCAAAGAGAGATCGACAGGAGATATGTTGGCCTATGTCACTCATATATGGAGTAGGGCAATTGAGAACTACGGAGAATCTCGAGCGATTGCGTTGGATATTTCAAAGGCATTCGACAGAGTTTGGCATGACGGACTCGTCAACAAACTACCGTCCTTCGGACTGCCAGCCTCTCTCTGCAGCTGGCTTGCCAGTTTCCTTAAGAGCCGATCTCTGCACGTTGCAGTCGATGGACACATCTCGGACACATTCACCATCAACGCGGGCGTGCCTCAGGGCGCAATACTTTCAACAACTCTGTTCCTCATCTATATTAATGACCTGCTGACTGAAACTAACAATCCTGTTTACAGTTTTGCAGATGACAGTACCCTTGTCACCCACTTTAGATCAGAAAAACCCTTACCAGCGACTGAAACTCATCACCGCAGACAGGAGCAGATTACAGCAATTAATAAAGACCTGGAGAAAGTTCAAACTTGGGGTGACCGAAATTTGGTCCAGTTCAATGCAGCAAAGACCCAAACAGCCACGTTTACCAAGAGGGCGAATAAAGCGGGCCCTGACATCATTATGGCAGGGTCGCCCATTCCTTCATCCTCGTCAATCGGGCTGCTGGGTATCTCGGTCAACAGCAATATGTCCTGGCATGACCACGTTGCTAACATCGCAAAATCAGCCTCCCAGAAGCTTGGTGCGCTATTTCGCAACAAAAAACTCTATACACCGCAGCGGTTGCTCTTGCTCTACAAAGCGCAAATAAGACCGTGCTTAGAATATTGCTCACATATCTGGGATGCCGCACCAAAGCACACCCTAAAGCTGCTGGATTCCATTCAGAAGAGAGCTGTGCGTCTCGTCGGCGACCTGAAGTTGACCCGGAATCTGGATAGTCCGGAACACCGCAGATATCTAGCCGAGATATCTCTGTTTTACATATACTTTCACGGCAGATTTTCCCAGGATTTGGTCCGCCTCATCCCGCCCCTGGCAGCTCCTGTCAGACAGTCGCGACAGACGGCAAGAGCGCACCAGTTCGTCGTACAACTGGAAACACCTAGAACATCGCTTTACAAGAACTCCTTTGTCTGGCGCACTGCATCACTGTGGAACTCACTTCCAGGACATCTGTTTCCCACTAATTACAACTTACAAATATTCAAGAGCCGTGTCAATCAACATCTTCGCACACACACCGCTCGTCGAGCGCCATAGGGTCTCCCTTTAGTGTGTGTGCCACTGCCATAAAAAAAAAAGAAATATCGAAACAGAATTTTTGCACTCGACGCGCGTTTCGTTAACCATGTTAGTATCATCAGGAGGTGATTAAAACGAAATGATTAAAAAGTTTTGGTCATCTTCTGATGATGCTAACATGGTGAGCGAAACGCGCGTCGAGTGCAAAACTTCTGTTTCGGTATTGTGGATAAAACTCTGTTTCAGTGCATGTTGCCGAAGGTTCCAAACCCCAACATAGTCTATCTGTTAGATGTTTTCATACTAAATTGACATGTAACAAAATTATTCTTTTCGAACAAATTTATCGTAAAATTGACTTTAGGTGGGTAACCTCAAGCTCATGTACATGTGCACTGTGAAATTCGTTTTAAGTTAGGGAATTGGGTTGCAGGCCAGAACCCCCTGATAAAGGTACACGTGTAGTAGAATCAGGCAGAGCGGGAAGGTGAGAGACAGTCTTCAGATTGATGGACTGCTTGAATATTTAAATAATAAAAACTGCCGACTATTGCAACTTTAAGGTTCATAATCGTCTGTGTTCATTCCTCGCATTGTTTTATTATAGGGTGATAATTAATTTGCAGCTTAAATATTTTAGTAGTTGGGTTGTGAAAGAAAATTAAGCAGTTAAATTGATAAAAATCGACGTACCTCTTAAACATGACACAGCAATTTTAAAATGTTTTATAATCTTTATCTCCAAAGATTATTGTACAATTCTACAAACTAAAATCTAGATTACAACAATTTATCAAGGTTATCATAGATGTAACTAAATCACAAAAATACAATTTTGTATACTTAACCGAAACTAGAAAAAGCAATTATTGTTTTCTGTGGTCAACAAAAAAGATCCTCTATTGAAAACAAAGTCGGCGAAAATCCTAAATTATGTCGACATAATCAGAACTGTAGCCTGTTATTTATATCAGGAAAAATCGGAGAAACCATGGAGGAAATGGATCCGAAAGAACGCACAAAATACACTAGAAACATAAAAAGAAAACTTTATAAATCGTCGAATAAAGGGCTCCAGTTGTGAACTAATTATTATTTACTGCCATCCAGACAAATAAAAAATGATATTTCGAGTCTCCGGGAAAACAAATTTGTCAGGGAGATTTATTAAACAAAAATAGATTCGTTTTCGCTGCATCGTCCTACCATATCTTTATTAATTAATATCTGTATTATGTAATTAAAAACGAAAACTTTCATGCCACATATCTGAAATGTATTTGGAATGTATTTGGAATTAGATTAGATGACATTTAGGAATTTAAGGTGAGACTCCAAAAAACCTGGGGATTTAGGTATAAAAAGTGTTCAAGTTCATTTAAATCAGGGGTGTGAGTTTGGGATCTAACCGACAAAACATTGCAAAGCATTTTAATTTATAAACAATCTTTCAATATATAGAAAAAACAAATGCTGTGATTTTTGAGGTTGACTGCGTCATGGCTCGATCCCTTCTGAATCGTGATCTTCGTCTGAAAAAGATGATGTATCCTCATCATTACTTGACTATACCACTGTGATGATTAAATCGTCTTTAATCGTCTACTTCCCAGTATTTCTCTTCAATACAAGGATCGCGTCTAACGTATGATTTCCAATTTCCTGATGATATTGAGTTAATCGCTGCTAATATAAGTTTATTTAAATTTTTAATTGAAAGATCGCTGATGTTCATCATCATCACCATCATGATCATCATCATCCAGCCCTATTTGCCCATTGTTGAACGTAGGCTTTCTCTAAGCGTTTCCATGTCTTCCGATCCTGAGCTGTAGCAATCCATTTGGATGAAATTCTTTTTATATCATCTATCCAGCGTGTCGGTGGTCTTCCTCTGCTTCTTTTGTCGGCTCTAGGTCTCCATTCCAGAATCCTCTTTGTCCAACTTCGGCCTTTAACCTTGCAATGTGTCCTGCCCATCGCCATTTTGCCCTAGTAATGTGCTCAATAATATCATCTACTTTAGTCCTTCCTCGCAGATCCTCGTTTCTCACCCTGTCCCTTAATGTATGCCCAAGCATTGATCTTTCCATTTTTCGTTGTGCTATTTGTAGCTTCTTTATTGATGATCTGGTAAGAGTTAGGGTTTCTGCCCCATATGTTAAAACTTGCAACACGCATTGATCAAAATCATTTCTTTTTAGTCTAATTGGTATGTTCGACTTGAATATGTTGGTTAGTTTGCCATATGCTGCCCATCCCAGAGTCACTCTCCTTGCTAGTTCGCACGTTTGATTGTCCCTGCTGAATTTTACCTCATGTCCCAGATATATGTATTTTTCCACTAGTTCAATTGTCGATCCGTCCACTTCTATTTGTTCACTTGGTACTAAGTTTGTCATCATCTTTGTTTTGCTGTAATTGATTTGCAATCCGACTTTCTGTAAGACATTTTTAAGATCTATAAGCATCTAAGCATCTTCTAGATTGTCGGTTATTAGAACTATGTGGTCAGCAAACCGAAGGTGATTTAGTTGTTCGCTATTGATTCTGACTCCCTTGGTGTCCCACTTGAGGTCCTTAAACGCATGATCTAAAATAGTGGTAAATAGCCTAGGCGACATGGTATCTCCCTGTCTAACTCCGCGTTTGACGTTAATTTGTCTGCTGTTGGCATGGAGTTTGACTGTAGTTGTTGCATTCCTACAGATGTTTAGGATAATTTTAACGTACCTGCAGTCCATACGTGATTCCTATAGACATTTCATAATTGCATCAAACTCCACAGTGTCAAATGCCATCTGAAAGTCCACGAACAGTAGAACCAGTGGTCGGTTGTACTCAATAGTTTTTTCTATAAGTACTTGAAGAACTTGGAGGTGGTCGTTAGGTCCATATCCAGATCGAAAACCAGCTTGCTCTCTTGGCTGATAAAGCTCCATCTTATTCTCCATTCTCGAGGTTATAATTCGGGTATATAACTTGTATAAGTGGTTCAACAGGCTGATAGACCTGTAGTTTTCAAGATTTGTGTGTCTCCTTTTTTGTGCATTAGGATCATAATTGCATCATACCATCGAGAAGGAATGGCTTGCTGGTAGGAGGTTAAGAAGGATCTGTATTTTTGACAGCAATGTTTCTCGTCCAAGTTTTATAGCCTCTATGGCGACTCCGTCATCTCCTGCGGCTTTGTTGTGTTTCATTTTGGTCAAGGCATAGAGAATTTCCTCTTTATTAATGTCTGGAATACCCTCTGACCCTTGATTTATGACTCTATCGATGGTAAGCTCGACCGGCTCGGCAGCCAGTTCATTTCTGTTCCTACATAGTTCTTCATAAAACTCCTCTACCTCTCCTATTTGCTCCCTGTTTGAAGTAAGGTTTCCTTGCATATCCTTAAGTGTGAATATTTCTTTCTTTCCATTTTCGAATTTTCTTCTTAGGACTTTCATGCTCTTGTTTTCTTCAATGGTTTGCATGATTTTTTCCTCTTTGTATTTTCGTATGTCTTTCCTCATTGAATTCGAAATGCTCTTGTTCATATTTTGAATCTCTTCGGGATCAACGTTTGTATTTTGTCTTAAGGTCCTTCTTTCTTCCATCATAGTTCTTGTCTCTGGGCTAATTTTTTCGTCTTTTTACCTCTTTCGACAAAATTTCTTTCACTACAAGGTTGTTTAAGGTGTCTATGTCGGAGTCTGGTAGCCAGTTCGCTTCTAGATGGTGTTATGCTGTTATATATACTTTTCATATATAGAAAGTGTGGAAGAAGTTGAGGGTTCACTATGTTCTTTCCGATTTTTTTTTATTAATTTTAGAAGCACATGTGTAAAATATAGCCTGTTCCATCTAATGTTCAATGGAAATATTTAAACATTTATTTTCCGCTGCTCTATCACATATATCAACAACGTGAGTAATTAATTACCTCACGTGCGGCGCTGCTAATTGTTTTCCCCTATTTATTCGCCATCGCCACTTCGAAATAATATAAAGTATATTATCTTAGAAGCACATTTCTGGAATATGTCAACACGCCCAATCACAGTGGATCAGTGCCAAGCTTATTAAATCATCGCGAGATTTCGTTTACCGCTTAACTGGCGCACTTTACACTCGGTTTGCGATGAGCGGCAAATTATTACAACGTCGAGATTTGATTTGGCAGGAAATACTGTACTGTTCCGCATAGTAATAAGAGGGACCCGGTTTCCTATCCCATACAATGGAAAATAATTAGGTATAGAATTGAAGCTCTTTTCAGAGTTCTCAGATGTTTAAAAAAACTTTTGTCTAGAATAATTCATAACAACATATTACTTAGATGTCAGAAAATTCAGTTTCTATTTTGAAAAATTACTTTGATGTATTCCAATGGTCCAAAGCAGATGAATTATGAATATAAGCAATGGAAAGATTTCCGGATGCCGATGTAAATGCAGCCTGTTCCGTGTGATGTTCTATGAAAATATTTATACGTTTATTTTCTGCTTCTCTATCACATACATCAATAACGTGAGTATTTACCTCACGTGCGGCGCTGCTAATTGTTTTCCCCTATTTGTTCGCCATCGTCACCTCGAAATAATAAAAAGCATATTACCTTAAACGCACAATTCTGGAATATGTAAACACGACCAATCACAGTGGATCAGTGCCAAGATTATAGGGTCATCGCTAGATTTTATTTACCATTTAACTGGCGCATATTATACTCGGTTTGCGATGAGCGGCAAATTAATACAGCGTACAATTTGATTTGGCAGAACACAATATACTGTTCAGCATAGTAATAACAGTGACCCGATTTTCGTGTCCTGTACACTAGAAAATAATTAGATATAGAATTCAAACTTTTTGAGAGTTCTCAGATGTTTACAAAACTTTTGTCGGGAATAATTCACAATGATATATGGATATCAAAAAGTTCATGCCATTTGATATTCGTTTTCACTTTGAAAAATTACTTTGATGTATTCCAATGGTGCAAAGGCAAATCAATTATGAATGTAAGCACAGAAAAGATTTCCGGACACCGGTGTAAAATGCAGCCTGTTCCGTCCGATGTTCAATAAAAATATTTAAACATTCATTTTCTGCGTCTCTATCACATGTATCAATAACGTGAGTAATTACCTCACGTGCGGCGCTGCAAATTGTTTTCCCTTATTTGTTTGCCATCGTCATTTTCGAAATAATATAAAGTATATTATTTTAAGACGATGCTGAGATTCCTGCTACAAAACAACTTATTCCTTACGAATAGCTTTCTTGGCAAAAAACTCAATCGAAGGTGGATTTGGGAGAGCCCGAATGGCCGGATAAGAAATGAAATTAACTACATAATAAGTGATAAAAGGCAGATCTTCAAAGATGTATCAGTGTTGAAAAAATTCTCAGCTGGGAGTGATCATCGGATAGTAAGAGCCAAAATCTCACTTAACCTAAAAATAGAACGCCATAAAGTGGCCAATAAATCAAGCAGCCAACTGTGGTAACCCCCACCAGACATATCTGAATTCCAGCGTTGCATCGACGATTTGCTAGAAGCGCCGCACGCGGAGGCAAGTGTGGATATTTTAAACGATGCTATAGTTGCGGCCCTATCAGATGGTCAAAGAAAATACTGCCCAAGATCAAGAAGGGAAGCAAGAATCACCGACAGGACAAGACTACTGATGCAAGAGAGAAGGAGGTGAAGAAGTGAAGCGGTAACCACGGGTGAAGAGCTGAGAGAAATAAATAAACAAATATCTAGAGCGATAATGAAGGATGTCAGAGGATATGAGAGAAAAGAGATCGAGCATACTATAGAGAATAATAAAAGTATGAAAGTACTTCGCAGGAAACTTACAAGCGGAAAAAGAGAAATATGCAAAATGAGTGACAGTGAAGGAAAATTACGACAAACAGAAAAGAAATACTGAACATTGTGGAGTAATTTTACCAACTACTATATAAAAGTCGCCACCCTGGTGAAAGAAAGATGGACTATGCGCCAGAACTTCTGATATCTGAAAGAGGCATTGTCAATCAGGGTTCAGAGGAATTACCGGATATTACAACAGAGGAAACAAAACTGGCTCTGAAAAAAATCAAAAACAACAAAGCACCAGCTGAAGATAATGCACTCTCTGACGCAGTCAAAATAGGCGGTCAACGCTTACTCCAAAAACTAAAAGCTCAATCTCTGTCTCTTTAATAGCACAATTCCAGAAAAAAGATTTCCGGATACCGGTGTAAAATGCAGCCTGTTCCGTGTGATGCTCCATGAAAATATTTAAACATTTATTTTCTGCTTCTCTATTATATGCATCAATAATGTGAGTAATTACCTCACGTGCGGCGCTGCTAATTGTTTCCACCTTTTTTTCGTCACTTCGAAATAATATAAAGTATATTATATTAATGCACGTTTCTGGAAAAGATTCCCTTAGTGTATTTTATATTTTTATCAAAAGAAGGCCAATCTCGTTCCTTTGAGTATATTATTCAGTGCTGCTCCCAACGATATCATCCTTCGCAATATATAAATAGTAATAAAATTTTCATTTTAGTAGAAATTTTGAAAATAAAACCAGATTGTCACTTGCAGGTGAGATGAACACAAAAAAACTTGGTTTTGAAATATGTTAAA